>CAKNYM010048386.1:32246-67439 GCA_932195095.1 Andricus curvator | reverse complement strand
GCTCAGGGGGTCTCAAAACGTGGAGATTTGATGAAAACCGACTATGTCAAATTTTACATAAAACCAATACCTTCTCATTAGAATGAGAATGTAAAAAAGAAATTTCAATGAAACATGCAATAGTTGACATTTCAACCATGAAAGATTTTAATGTAAAATCAAAAGCAGTTGCATCAAACCAAGAAAGGCAAATACACAGCAAAATTGTTGTATCCTCAATCGAAGCAGATTAATTTTTCACCAAATAGTTGTATTTTTATCTAAAAAGAATGAAGTTCGAATAAAGAAGATTATTTCATACAAAGGAATCGAATTTTCAACAAAAAACATGCATTTTCAACCAAATAGTTAAATGCTCAACTAGGAAAGATACATTTTAAATTAAAAATATTAATTTTCAACAAAAAACGGAATAGTTACATTAAATTTTCAACTAAAAAAAAACGAATTTTCAACAAAATAGTTGAATCTTCAAACAAATATTAGAATTTTTAACCAAAAGAGATTAATTCTGAACAAAAATTATAATAATAGACATTTACAATAATAAGAATTAATTGTCAACTAAGTTCGGATTCAAGCAAAAAAATGAGAAAAAGGGATAGTTTCTTGAAATAACGGGGAAAAAGTGGAATTCTTTAAAAATGGGGAAAAGAGTGGAATAGGTGCAAGAGTCTGAAGTCTGTATTTAGATACTTTACTTGTAAAACATCAATAATTTTAATTTTTGCAAGCATTCAAACAAATTTTTATGAACGGCCCCTAAGGGATCATTCAAAAAATACGTATATTTTTATATAAAATTACATAAAATATATTTTATGTTTAATAATCCACAAAGTAAATTTTTTCCTCAAAATAACATAAAATATGACAAAGTTCTGCTACTAAGAACGGCAAAATAGAGTGCTTCTTTCAAATCTTTAAGAAGATATTGGAAAAACAGTAAAAATGTTTAAGTTTTACGTAGAATGTCAATAATGTCTCGAAAAAGTATATTTATTTTTCTCTGGTCGCCGCCAGAGTCTGAGTTTAGAATAAAAAGGCGTGAAAATAGACAAATAAAATGATTTACTCGAAAAAAGGATGAGAGAAATGATTGGTGAAAATTGTGTCGACCACCTCCACCATGTAACACCTTTCCAGCTCCCTCAATCATTTTACAAGATAGTGCAAAGTATATTTATGAAATAAATAATTTTTAATTAAAAAAACCAAACAAATAATTCAGGTTTTAAGAAGCTTGAGTGGTTTCTCATTCAATTAATTAGCTTTTGTGAAAAAGATAGGCATTATCTGGTAAGAGGGGGGATCACCGACAAACTACTTTAGATAGGGGGAGCGAGGGGTTCAAAAATGTCCAAAAAAGCGTTGCATATTTTTTGAACGGCTTCTAACGTTGTTTATGGACGGCCCCAAAATAGAAAGTTAATATGTTGATAATCTTTGCAAACAGATTTGGTTGATTCCAATGACGAAAGAGGAAGTTAAAGAAAGGCTGACCTACACTTGTCCAGTTTATAAAACGAGCGAAAGACGAGGGGTGCTTTCTACAACCGGTCATTCTACTAATTTTGTTATTGCTATGTGGCTTCCAACTATTCAACCAGAGGAACATTGGATAATGAGAGGTGTTGCGATGCTTTGTCAATTGTCTCAGTGAATTAGCAAGTATCAGGTCTACAAATTAATTCGGTGCCTTTACTTTGATGTCTTATAACTCTTGGTCAAACTTGAATTTTTTACCACCCAAAGGTAGTTTTAAAGGTGGCGGTCCTGCGGACTTAACATCAAAAATCATTAGCGAATACAATGTTCTCTGACAGGGAAAATTTGAAACATTGCATTCTTTTTGCATTCCAATTTTAAAAAATGCAGCTGAGGCGACTGAAATGATTTGGTTAGCTTTAGGACAAGGTGCGGACACATAAAACGTTTTTGTCGGACGTGATTGTATTCATGAATGATTTTTGAGGTCAAGTCCGCAGGGCCACCACCTATTAGACTGTGTTTTGAAGTTTAAGGTTTGCCCTCCAACACTACCTTAGGACAGAAAAAATTTAAGTTTGACCAAGAGTTACCAGACAACAAAGTTAAAGCACCGAATTAATTTGTAGACCTAATATAAAAATGATTGATATCTGTAATTTAAACAGTTGATTTATTGGAATAAAGAATATGTGGATTTTTTTGAATCTAGTTTTGTATCTCTAAGGAGAACAGAGTTCAATAATTTATTACAGTCTGCAGAATCCCTTGGATGGGAAACTACGTTCAGAATGTAGACTAGACCTGCGCCCTTGGGGCTACTTTCCTTTTTCGTGTATAGATCTGCAGAAAGAAGTCTCGAGGGTGAAAATAATGGAGAGGGTGATATGAAAACTAAATCTCTATAACTAATGAATGTCTATATTTTTATGAATTTCATGAGATCGGTATAACAAATACAGTTTTGCGATTCAGTCTTATTGAAGCTGTAGGGCTCAAGATCAATACCTGCTACGCATAGAATAGGGAGGATTTGTAAAAGGAACTCAAATCACAATACATATATATGATTTCACATCAAATTTAAGCCGGATTTAAACTTGTAAAAACTAATGCGACTTAGTCTGACGAAATTATCGATTAATTAATCCTGGATTGAGACCTCTCAGGAAAATATTATAGATGCTGTAAATAATGGTCCTTCTTATTTGACGAGCATTTTTTTTAATGTTGCGCTTCCACCTGCAGTTTTGTTGGACTATATGAGAATAGGGTAATTTGTAAATTTGAATTGGATCGAATATAATATTTAAAGGCTCCCACAGCCGCTTCAAGTTTTCCATGCATTTCAAATGGGAAAAAGAGAGCAAAGAAAAATGGTGACATCCGTAAATTTCTTCGGAATAAATTGTTCCTCCATAAAAGGGGTGCTATTTTTTAAACTTAAAAAAACTTGTATTATGCAATTATAACTAAAAATTTAATAATTCTAACCAAAAAAGTTTTTCTGGACAAATTAGGCTAGAGCTTATAATTTTGATCCGATTTGATCATTTAAAAAATAAAATTTATCTAATTTATTTAATGATTAATCAGGAAAAACACTCCTTACATATAATATGCAGCAGGTTACAAACTTTCCAAAAAACTAGTTCATTTTTATAATAACAAATTAATTAGTAAGAGTGCTAATTCAAGATTAAAAATACGTGGAGACCTTATTTTCTTATTTTTTGTTCGGGATATACGTAAAAGAAATCACTAGTTACCACTTTTTTTAAAATCCAAAGTAATTGTTAATGTTATATACCAATTTGATATAGAAATTCATATCTTAGCCATTTCGCGCTCTCAAGACTTCGTTCCTTTAAACAAATTTTTAAAAAGTTTTGAAGTGAATAGTATATACGATTTGTTAACATTTGATAACAATTTTTAATTGTTTGAATAAATCTGATAGAAAATTCTACTTGTAAACAAATGGACGTTTTTGTTGTTATGAAATCGGCTGCTAGTGACTTGGAAAGAATCATATTTTTCAGGAGGCATTGTCAAGTGATAATATTTGTTCTAAGTTTCGAAGAATTTATGAGCAGCAGTTAGTGAATATTTGCATATATTTACTTATGAACGAACCAGTATCTGATTAGCTTTATTTGTTTTTTTCAAATAGTTGATGATTTGGATGATTCCTGCCTACAAGAATTTGTAGCCTATATTATATTATATAGTAGCCAACGTATCCTCAATGATAAAAATGAAGAATTTAATTTAGAATACTACTAGCCAAAATTGATGCTATTACATCAATGAAAATTTGTGTAGCTCAAGCATAGTAACTTTCATAAAAAATTAAAAATTTGCAGCATCCTAGGATTAACAGGGAATTTTTTTTAAACTGCTTAAGTGATTTTATTGTTAGGAAATGTCAGTTTCCTTGCTTGAATCTTTAGGGGATGCTAAGGCAACTCTTAAAATAAATTCAACGACTTTCCCTGTTAGTTAATGTTTTTCACAATTATTGTAAAGTGATTTGCGACCCTAATAGTATAATAACAAAATCTCCCGTCATTTTGGTTGTTAGAAAATGTCGATTTCCTTGCTCGAATCTTTAATGCCTGTTAAATTATGTCTGAAAATGAATTCAACGACCTTTCCTGCTAGGGAATGTTTCCCACATTTATCGTAAAATCATTTCTGACCACAGTATTTATTTTTGTTGTTTAGAAATGTCGATTTCCTTGTTTGAATGTTTAGGGGATTTTAAAACAACTCTTAAAACAATTTGAACGACATTTTATGCTAGGATATGTTTTTTTATATTTATTGTAGATTGATTTCCGACCACAATAGAATAATGATGTAAAAGCAACACCCAAACATCCTGCATACACGAAATCGTTAATCTGTCAAGTTCATGGCTGAAAACTTTTGTTTCAATGGGTCCGAGCCACAAAATATGAGACATCTTGCCAAATATAACAAAAAGTTTTTGAGAAGCAAAAAATTTCAATGATAGACGAATTTTTCTATAAAAGTTCATGTAAAAATTGAGAGTTTCGCAATTGTCCATCTTGCTGGTAATTTTCACTTGAAATATTGATTTGCAGGTTTGAAATTTGAAGAAATGTATATCTAGACATTTTGACAAAAAGCTATTTTCTGTACATTTGGCGCGGGTTCCTTTTTCTAGCTTCTAAATATTTATATTTTAGCTATATATTGCTTTATTATTACATCTAATTCTATAGCATATTACTTTGGAATTTGAGCATGATGCTACAGAAATATAGAACATTTCTGCTGGACTCGACCTCATACTCAAAATGATCAGATTTTGTCCAAACTTTGTGAATAAATAGTCATTAGCAATGAAAGTATGTTGTCCAAGTTTTGTGAAGCTTCAAAGCTAGGTTTACGAGGAAAAAATTATCAAAATTAACATGTAATTTTATGGAGATCTGGTGAATTTGGGTGAAATTTGCAGGGCAGCGCTCATCTCTTACATAAATAGGAGAAAGAAGATCAGAATTCGATAAAATTTAAATTTATTCTTGAATATTGAATAGAAATGCAGTGACACGTCACAGCAACTTTGTTGTTGCCGCTTTTCCACTCATTACATAATATTTATGAAAAATTGGATTCTATTACTAAACGGGATTCTCTCATTTTAAAATCAGTTTATATTACTGTCTAGTGTAACTAAGAGTCATATGCACCCATTTTTAGATACAAAAAATACTTCTATAAATGAAAAAACTACGTATTTTATAGTTTTTTGAGTTAGTGGATAATAACTGCAACAAGTTTACCTCAGGATCACTTCTGGATTGGACTGCAAGGGTAAAAAATGCTTAACACCGAGTTTTCTTAAAGAATCCATTTAGGAAGATCACCGTCCTGGTCGTTCCAAGAACGTAGCACTCCCCCCAAAGTGGTGCGATTGCAATCTGGAAGTCGTACAAAAATGGCCGGGTTTCCAGGAATCACTAGACGCCAATCGTATGGTTCAAGCATTGTTGTTAAAACAGTGTTACGATATTTTATAAAACAGCGGGAATTAGGAGTTCTATGAATATTGACATTGATAGTTTTGAGATTTGCAATGAAATGTTTGGTTTCAGGCTCATGAGGCACGGATACATAAACGTGCTCTATTGAATTGGTTCGTTGAAACTGTTGATGTATCCAGATAGGAATCTGACTAGTACCAACGGAAACTAAAACACCAGCAAAAACTTGGTGGCCAGAAGCTTTAGTTTGAACATAAACCCGGCTTCCTCCAGAAATATTAAAATATTGGGCTGGTGAACTTCCTCCAGTTCGTCTCATTACTGCATCTAGTTTTGCAAGGAAAAACAGAGAATTATGAATTGTTTATACTCTGAGAAAATATCGGATATTAAGTAGATAAGGAGTAGCTGTTCTAATTGCAGGTGATAGAAAAAACACGTCCAAGCATCAAGTCATGGAATTCTACGTGAGTGTTAATAAAAAGCGACTAGCTATTTATAATATGTGGGCATCCGCACAAAAAGGGACCTTACGGACGGTATGGAATTAACTATAGGGTCATTTGGCCGGATAAATTCCCGGCCATATGTTTGCTGCAAAAAGATTCTTTTTGAAAGAAATGAAAATACTCTTAACCTTAACTTTAAGAGAAAATTCCATTAGTGTTAAGAAGCATCCTTTTGACACAAAAGGACACTTCTCTGAGTGAATTGAAAAACGAGTCGCCGTGGCATTCTTGAAGTTGGAACTTTGGAAACTGTTTTTTGAGAAAAACCCATCTAAACTTGACATGACATGAGTATAGTGCGAATAGATTCAGTATAGGTCCTATATATATATATATATATATATATATATATATACGTACGTTTCCTGATCATTAATTTTAACAAAGTTTGCGAATTTTGCGAAAGATGGCCCTTCTTTTTATCTTTTTCAACGAATTATTCCTTTTTACCCCTGTTTTCTAGAAACTTTCCCTCCTTTTTGCTTTTTTTTTCGCTTAAATGGGAGCAAAGTGCTTAGAACTCAATAACAAATCCAAATATTTTTGGTTGAAACAGGGTGTCTAGCGTTTCTTCAAACAAAAATTCCAGGACTTTTCCAGGTTTTCTAGGACAAAAAAATACATTTTTCTAGGTTCTTTTTTACAGTAAAAAAAATACTTTCCACGAAACATAGTAGAAGTTGTAGGTCTAGTGGAACTGAAAAAGTTCCATTTGCAAAATTTCTCATACGCCCCTAAAATCTGATATTATAGAAGACAAAAATTTTTTTTCTTTTTGACATTGTTCATTTTATCAAGTGTGAAATATCACGACGTTACGATTGAAAATATTCAAAGTTTCCCTTTTTTCAGCTTTAAAAACAATTTAATGAAACTTTCAAAATTCAATATTTTTTTGCTGTTTATAATATCAAAGCGAGTTCAGCACCGTGTGTAATGAGATGTTTTTCTAGAATTGGTTGAAATTTGACTGAGTTATGAAATTTTGAGCTAATTCAGGTTTATTTTCAATGAAATAATTAAATTGTCAACAAATAAGTTGATTTTTTAACCAAATTGTTTTTTTTCTACCTACAAAGATGAATTTTCAACTAAATAATCGAATTTTTAACAGAAAAGATTAAGCTTCAAATAAAAACAGTTGTATTTCCAACGAAATAATTGAATTTTTTAGAAGACAGTTCAATTCTTAACAAAAAAGGTGAATTTTAAATCCAAAAGGACGAATTTTCTGTCGAAATAGACGAATATTAAAAAAACAGTTGAATTTTCATGATTATTTAACAAAATACTTGAAATTACAAAAATGAATTTCCAACCAGAGTGTCTTATTTTGAAACAAAAAAATATTAAACTTTAATCAAAAATAGTTGAATTTTCAACACGAAAATTGGAATTTTCGACAAAAAGACGAATTCTATACGAATAATTAAATAGTAGGTATTTCAACAACAACAAAAACCGAATTTTTAAACAAAATAGTAAAATTTTCGACCAAAGACTTGAATTCGAAAAAAAATTCAACAAAATAGTTAAATTTGTAACCAAATAGTTCAATTTTTAACCTAAAAAAATGTATTCTCAACCAAAACGACGAATTTTCAACAAAGAAAATTAATTTTTCACCAAAAAAGACAAATTTTCAACAAAATAAACCAATTTGCAAACAAATTATTTAATTTTCGACTAAAAATGATTAATTTTCAGTGAAAAATGTCAACTAAATAGCTGAATTTTGAACCAGAGATGAATTTTCAACTAAAACACTGAATCTGCAATTCTGCAACCACAGAATGGATGCTTAATAAAGTAGGTCAACTTTTGACAAACAAAAAAAAACAACAAATTTTCTACTAAACTATTGAATTTTCAACCCGAAATTATTAATTTTCTATCAAAGATACGAATTTTCTAATCAAAAAGACGAATTTTCAACCAATAAAGATTTTTCAGCCAGGACAGGAAAAAATGTCAAAGAAATTGTTGAATATCCAAGCCAAAAGACAGCATTTTCAACCCGAAAATACAAATTTTCAACGAAAAAGTTCATTTTTAACCAACAAAATGCAGTTTTAATCAAAAGAGAGAAAATTTCCACCTATAGGATTAGTCTCCTACCAATAAAAGACCAATTTTTGACTTAAAAAGATTAAATTTCAGCGAAAAAAAATGGGAAAGTTATATTTGTAGTTAAAAAAATAAATTTTAAATGAAAAAAATAATTTTCAGCAAAATATTTAAATTTTCAATCAAAGAGCTCAATCCTCAAACAAATTTTTAACAAAGTGGTTCAAATTTTACCCAAGTAATTGAATTTTCAATTTTAAAAATATCAATTTTCAGCCACAAATAAAATAGTTAGGTTTTAGCTTAAAAAATTATTTTTCAACCAAAAAGGGCATTTTTAACTGAAAAGATGAATTTTCTACCAAAAAATATGAATTCTCAACAAATAATGTAATAGTAGATATTTAAAATAAAAAGGATGACTTTTTAATAAAAATTGTTGAATTTGCAACCAAATAATAAAATTCTTCACTGATATTAATCGTCAGGATGAAACAACTGTAAGAAAAGAAATAAAAATACAAAGCAAATAAATTACTTACTATAATAATCGCTAGTCCCAAACTTCATTTTCAAAATTCTCTAACTTTAGCCCGACCAATTTTTTATTTGCTCTAACCATTAATGTTCAAATATCATTTCGATTGTAGCTTTGTGATTTTCACCGTGATAAAATAAACAGTCTCTTGTTAAAAAGGTAATCTTTTTCGTTCAGCAGAGAAGTTTGAAAAACTATTTTTTCTTTAAAAGTACAAAAATTCCAGAACCATGAGCAAAATTCAAGGACTTTTCCAGGGTTTTCCAGGTAAAAACGAATTCAAGTACTTTTCCAGGTTTTCAAGGAATTCCAGGACGCTAGAGACCCTGATTAAAACTTAATTTTTTTGGTTGAAAAGTCTACTATCTTATTTTTGGTTCGGATTTCATGTTGTTTGGTTAAAAATTCTATTATTTGTTTGAAAATGTAGGTCTTTTATTGAAAATTGGTCTTTTTTGGTAGAAAATTAATTTTCTTGCTTGAATATTCATCCCTTTTTGTTGAAAATGTAATTGGTTAGGAATTAATCTGTTTTGTTTGAAGATTCGACTATTTTGTTGAAGAATCGTCTTTTTTATTGAACTCAACTGTTTTTGATTTCAAATAAATTTTTTTTGGTTAAAAATATCAACTATTATATGTTTCTTTTAAGATGATGTTTTGGTTTTCGACCAAGGTTGAAGTGATAAGTGATGTTAGGTTTTTCGGTTTATTGGTCATTTATTTTATCTTTCTTATTATAGAAAGAACGTTTCGCCTACTAAACGTAAGGCCTCATCAGGATAAAATGTATTTTTCCAAATCTGTATGTCTATTATAAAAATAATAAATAGTTATTTAAATTTACAGATTAAAATTCATTCGATATAAATTATAAAATAATCTCACCATATATGAAAACGACAAAGGTGTGTCAAGTATTATATGTTTTATTATATGGTATTGTTTCATGTTTTATTATATGGTATTATATGTTTCGTTGAGAATTCATTATTTTTGGTTGAAACAACAACTATTTGGTTTAAAGCAGGGATTCGAACGAAATCAAGGGGCATTTTTGTATATTTGTCAATTCTTTCGATAAATTAAAAATAATTTGGCTAATAGTTAAGCTCAGTCTGAAAAAATTTCAAAAGTTAATGAGGCTACGAAGACATAATGTCGAAAGTATGTGGTAATTATATTTTGTATAGAAAAGAACGAAAGGAAACGTAACGAAACTTTTGTTACGTTCCTTTTTGTTTTTTTCGACATAAAACTTGGAAAAAATACAATTTTGACATTGTGCCTCCGTAGCTGCATTATTTTTTAATAATTTTTCATACTCAGTATACTAATTTTTAGATGAATCATAAAAAATTTACAGAAATAATTGGCAAATATCAGAAAATGCCACTTAATTTCCTTAGAATTCCTGGTTTATAGTTGAACTATATTGTAAAAAACTAATTTTATTTTGGTTGAAGATTCATCATTGGAGTTGAAAATTCAAATATGTGGTTGTAAATGAACTTTTTGGTTGAACATTCATATTTTTGGTTGAAAATTTGTTTTTTTTTGTTAAAAATTATTTTTTCTATCTGCTAATTTACCTATCCCAGGTTTGGTTGCAAAGCTGATCTTTTTTTAGTTGAAAATCGTCTTTTGTGTGAAATCAATCTTCTTGCTTGAAAATTCATCTTTGTCCGTTGAAAATTCAGCTATTCGGTTAAAAATACAACTATTTTTTTTGAAAGTTTAATTATCTTGTTAAAGATTCATTGCCATTATCATTTTTGGATCCATAATGCCATGATGATAATTTTGTTAGACAGTCAAATTTTTTTTCCGTGTAGGCATTTTGGCATCTGAACTCACTAGAAACCTTAAAAATGCAGAATAGACGTAAAATCCGTGTTTAGACAACGAGGTAGGGACAGGGGGTCAAAAATAGCTCAAAATTGGTCACGTATTTTATGGATGGCCCCTAAAGGCCCTTTTCATGTGGATGCCTACATATTATCATCATTGAAAATTAATCTGGTAGATTCATTTTACTAATTGAATTAGTATCTGAGTGTTTGACTAATGATATAGGAATATTTTAGCATTCAACTGATAGAATAGTAAATAAATCACAGGTTTCTTTTCCTTAAGTTAATTGTGAAAATATTGACTAAGTCTGTAGTGATTTCTGTTACTAGATGGATAAACGTTTATGCTTCAGCCTGCTGCGCTTAAAAAACTGACTTGCTTACACTTCCATTTTTTTTTACAGAATTGTCTTAAAACTAAGCCTTAAAACTAACAGCCTTCCACACCTTATCTCTAACGCCGCTCGCTCTTATCGTCTTGCCTTCCTCGCTTCGCCTCGCCTCGCACGCATGTCCCTACTTTCTCGCTTTGCCTCGCATTACCAAACTCTGCCTCCGCGGCTTACACCTAATACTTATCTACTATTCACAATATTTACATTTACTTATATTTACTTCCTCCTCTATTTACAATCTTTCCTTCTCCATTCCTCTTCCTCCTTCCTTCTCTTCTTCTCCACCTTACCCAAGACTCCCTTCACCCATGCTACTGCCCTTTTGTCCTCCCTTTCATGCATCAATACCTCCATGCTTATCCCACTCCTTTCCACCTCTACGCTCTCCTCCAACCAGTGCTCCACTCTTGCCTCCCCCTTCCCACATAGTTCACACATCCTCTTTTCCCTAGCGAGCCAGAACCTATTAAAACCCTCCATGCACCCATATTTCATCCTCGCTATAAGCTCCTGACTTCCTTTCTCTCCTTTCTCACACAAATATTGCGCTCTCGCTCTTGGCATAATCCACACATAGTTCCCATTAAACCTTGTCTCTCTTATTCTCTCTTCCCCTGCTGTCTTCTCTCTCTCCATGCCGTTTTTCTTAACCAACTTATATACCTTCCTTCCTCATGGATCCTTCTCACCTCATCCATCTGCAGTCCATTCGTTCTAAAATACCTTTCTCTTTCAACCTCCATCTTCCCACCCCCTCTCCTGTTCTCCTTCTCCCAACAATACTCCCTAACCAGCTTACTTCCCCCCTCTTCCAAAAATTTCTCCTCATATTTACACGCCAGACTCCCCGCTAGAATCCCTACACTCGTTCTCCCCGTCTCCCTCCTGACAATATAATTAGGCGTGTTCCATGCCAGCCCCAGTGTCCACTTTACATACCTCTCCTGTGTCCTATTTACCTCTTCGCTTTTCTTCCACCCCCCACACCTCTACTCCATACAATAGCACACTCATCACTAGTGAGTCAAACAATTTCATTCTCCTTCCAAAATGATCTGCGAATAACTTCTTTTCCAACCCCCACACCTGCCTCCTCACCACATTTGCCCTCCTCATTCTCTCTTTTATGTGACCATCCACTCCGCCATTCCTCCGAAACAAGAAGCCCAGGTACACAAACTCTTTTACCTCCTGCACCGCCTTTCCCTTCCACTCCCGTCCCTTATCCCTTCCCCCTCCTTTTCTGAACACCATAACCTTGGACTTTTCCGCATTCAGTTCTAACCTGTTCTTATCCAGGTATCTTCTCAAACTCTTCATCATTTCCTTTAAGGCCTCCTCGCTTTTTGCCAACAACACTATGTCATCTGCATACGCTAGTGACCAAATTCTAACCCCTCCTACCACTCCAGCCTCCAGCTTACTTTCCATATACGCAATTAAAATCGCAAAAAGCGTTGGGCTAAGCGGACACCCTTGTCTTAACCCCCTATCCATCCAGAATCCCTCCGAAATCCCCTGCCCTCCTCTTACCTTATCTTTGGTCTCTTCATATGTCTCCCTTACCCTCTCTATCAGGCCTCTCTCCACTCTCCTATCCTCCATCGCCTCCCACAACCTCCCCCTATCCATCGACGGAAATGCGCCTTTTAGATCCACAAAAAACGCGTACACTCTCGACCCCTTCTTCGCTAATTCTCTATCCACCACGTGCTGTAGAACGTAGATATTGTCGACAGTACTCCTACCTGCCCTAAAGCCAGCCTGCGTCTCCTGCAATATTCCTTTCCCCTCGACATGCTTCCGCAGCCTCTCCGCCACCACCATCGCCTATACTTTATACGCCGTATTCATTAGCGTAATCCCTCTATAATTTTCCTGCCTATCCTGATCTCCTTTTTTGTACAGAGGCACTACTAACCCTTCTCTCCACCCCCGTGGGAATCTCTCCCCCCTCCATACTTTCTTCACTACCTCCTTCAGCCTCTCCCTAACTTCTTGTGTACTAAACAGCCATGCTTCGTTCTCTATCCCATCCAGCCCTGCTGATTTTGACCTTCTTAACTTCCTTATCTGTTTCTCTATCTCCTCGTCATTCAACTCCTCCATCTCTGCCTCCCCCGTTCTTCTACTCCCATCATCTCTATTCCTTGAATCCGAGCCCTGAAATGATTCTTTAAAAAACTCCCTCCACTCCTCACTCCCTATCTTCTCGCTTATCCCTATTCTACGCTTCCTAAACCTATTTATTATCTTCCAGACCTCCTCCTCTGTCTCAACATTTTCTAACTCCTCCTCCAGCTCTTTCTCCTTTTCCTGTTCTTTCTTCTTACACATCAATCTAAACCCCTTCCTCATTTCTACGTACTTCTCCCTTTTTGCAGTACCCTCTTTCCACTTCTTATACTTCCTCTTCACCTTCCTTTTCATCTTTTTACATTCCGTATCCCACCACGGCTTCACCATTCCTTTCTTCTTCTTTCTAAATACCTTCCTTTGCACACACCCTTTCACCTTCTCTTTCAGATCCTCCCATATCTCTTCCACCGACTCCCCTTCAAAGACGTACCTTTCCTAACTGCTCCTGATACTTCTCGATCGCCTCCTTCGTCCAGGTCACCCTCTCCCCTATCGAGACTTCTTCCCCACCTTGCGTTCCGCCACCCTCCCCTCTTATCCACAGTCTTAATGGCTGATGATCTGATTCCACCCTCCCCTCTACTGCGAATTTGTCCGTCTCATCCCATCCTTGCATATGATTTCTGTTTCTAATTAATTAGTAAACTTTCATTGTTGTTTGTTTTCGATATTAAATATTTGCTGTGCTGTTGTTTTTCATCGAATTTCTTGGTGTTTCTGTGAATGCATTCGTTAAAGGGAGTATTTTGTTGATAACATTTTTTGAATAATTTTTTTTCTCAAGTTTTACAATATTGCCTTCTTACCGTTTCCATAAAGTTGACAATTTTACGAAATCGCCTCCTTTTCTCAGCTCTTATATTTAGCATGTATCTCGTTTCTATAATAAACTTCTTCTAATTAATATGTACAGCCCTAAATAAGTTCATATATTCTCACTAACATAAGCATACGTCTTTGATCTTTGATCTGGCCACAAATATCGTTGAAAACAAACCAATAGAAATGTTGGAAGGCTGAATATAGCGCTGGGTTTTTTTAAATTTAAATTTTAGCAGGATTAATATTTATGAAGCTTTAATTTTTATTAAAATACAGAGATTAGAAAAGTTTAAAAATTTGTATGAATTTAAGTCACTTATTTTTCAGTCACAAAAGTGTTTATCTTTCTGAATTTAGAGTTAATGTTATAAATGGTTATAAATGGAGCAGTATATCAAAATCTCTTGAAATTTGAGGCATCACTTCATACAAAATAACATGAAAAATTAATTTTTTAATTAAAAAATAATAAATATTCAACGTGCCCCACCTCACCCTAGTACGTGTCCCGTTCCACCCTAGGCTCGGGTTGAGACAGGACAAAGGCACTCCTTTTTCATTTGTATTTTCTATATACATATGTAATTAAATGTTTTGAAATATTTTATTCTTCGCAAAATTTAAACACATAAGCTCACAGTTTTTTAATGACATCTTAAATTTTAGTATTCGAAATTTATAATTAATTTCACAGTTTACGTGAAAATTATAAAGTATAAAAAGGCTCAATTGAAATAAAAGTAAGCGAAATTATTTAATAAATCGGAGATATAGTTGGCTGTTTCAAAAACAAAAATTACTGTTTACAAATTTTTCTGTTTTAACTATGAATTTTTTCCAGTGCAATTAGTAGTTTTCCACTATCAAATTAGTACGTATTTCGATTAATCTCGGACTTCAAGCTTCGCAAACATTTCTGTTGTACGCGCAAAAATTTTTCATGTTCATTCAGCAATTATGTAATTTTTATTTGTGTTCTTGATCTAAAACTTAAAGAGAAGCGTTTGCTCTTGATTTATGTTTTCAAACTTCCAGGAACAATTTTCTAGATTTGGCAGTGAGTTGAATGCAAAATTTCGAAATTATGATTTTGGAGAAAAAGCATTTGAGAAGCTAAATATTTACTGACTTGTTGATTAAAATAAGTTTACGGATTCTGCGCAAAATTTTCTAAACTAAACTCTTAAAAGTTTCTTCGAAAGTCCATGAACTCTTTTTCCATTAATCTAAATTCGAAAAAAGCTTTGTATCACCTCAGGTTTTTGAAATAATTCATTTCAAAATTTCCATCTAACCGATTTTTGATGTTTCAATTATGTTGTACTTTTAATGAAAACCTGTGTAATTAGTGTATAATAATAGTGTATATTGAATGGTGTATTCGCGTATAGTGTATACACGGAAAAAATTTATCCGTGAAAAAGTCACGAACTTGTAGCTAGGTCTCGGATACGAGATAAAAAAATGAAACATGACATCCTTATTTCTATGAGAAATGTATGGATACATTTCGAAGTTTTTTACGAACGGTTCGAATTTCCTAGGAACAGTTCCTGAAAATTTCAGACTGAAATATAAAGAGGAAAAATTTTATTTGTGCGATTTAATTTATATTAATTTATATCTTCGCATCTCAGAAGATTCGAACCCTCAAAGACTGCCGACTCACCAGTTCCTAACAATGAACCAGGAGTGCGAAAAAACGCACAGCCATCGAGACCAAACAAAATAGGTATAATAAAACTTCTAGCCACTCATCCGACGAGCTCGAAGCACACATACGAGCGCACACACGCACCGAGCGTTTGGGTGAGCGTATGTGTGGGCCACGTACAGGCGAACCTACTTTCCAGTTCCCAGATTTTTCGGGCAAGCTCGTGAGTGCTCTGAGAATCTTTTCCCAATAACTAGTAATATTTTTGTAATTATTCACGTAAAAAAAAGTGATGAACCGTTTAAGAATTTTCACATCGAGTTCGTCAATTCTTTCTCAAAGTTCGCAGATTATTTACGAAAATGCATCAATATCTGATGAATTTTTCTCATATCCGAGACCTAGCTACTAAAGTCGGCGTCAAAAGTACGCGACCCTCACTTTGATCGCTCACAACTCGTTCAAAAAAAATCGCAGAAAATTCTGGCCAGGTAAATGTGAAAGCTTAAGGTCTCCCAAATTGAAAGATATGTATATTGTAGTTCTAAAAATTTTTTTACGATGGCACTGGTGTAAAACGTGCCAAAAAACAAGGTTTTGGAGACACTTTCTTTAAGCTTTGACTTTCGAGGCTTCCCAAAACGAGCTGGACGTCTTGAAAAATCTGAAAAAATTTACAGATGCTCATTAAGGTGTCCAGAATGCAATGCAATTTTCCAAATTTCGAAATATGAAATTGTTTACTAATTACAGACCGTTTTCCACAAAAAATATCACCTCGGGAAGAAATAATGATAGGAAGTTGTTTTATGGCTTAAGGGCATGCTCTTCGGTGATCACGTGACCAAACCAGTCCTTGGTTATGAAATTTTTTTTGGTGTTCACCATGTCCAAACGCAATGATATATCGCTCTCAAAATTTGGAATATAGGAAATTTGACAATAAATTGCGTTTGTATATTTAGTTTCAGTAATAATTTTGAAAAAAATTATCCATGTAAAAAATAATGCGTAAAATTTCATAACCGAGCTTGGTCATGTGATCTCTACTTTACCGACGTTGAAAGCTTCTTTTTTTCTCCGCTAAAAATTTCTAAAAATGCTCCAAAAATTATGACAGGTTACGTGTGTGCAGATACTTATTTTTTGATTTGCAACAAATGTGCAAATGTTATTGTTTATATTGATTTTTTAAAATGTTTAGACGATTTACTCCAAAATTTGTGTCAGTTATCAACATACGCGAATCAAAAAATCTGAAATGCATCAAAGCAAACATTACCTGCAAAGTGCTCGACTCGAGTGGTAATATCCTATTTTATTAATTTATAAATAAAATTTCTTTGAAATTATAAACATATTTATGTATACAAACGTTCTTTAGTGCTTTTTATTTAATCGTTCAAATTCTAAACACGATATCTCAATCCGCGTGGACGTAGTGAGCACCAAAAAAAATGAAAATAATATTACACATTTATTTTTTACATGAATAATTTTTTCAAAATTATTACTCAAACTAAATATACAAACGCAATTTATTGTCCCATTTCCTATATTCCAAATTTTGAGAGCGATATATCATTGCGTTTGGACATGGTGAACACAAAAAAAAAATTTCATAACCGAGGACTGGTTTGGTCACGTAGTCACCGTAGAGCATGCCCTTAAGATGTGCAGTTTTGTAACACGATTGAAGTACAATTTGAAAAAATTAAATCAGATCAATATTTCGCGAAATAAACCTTTACGCATATTTCGGGATTTAATGAGAGTAGCCACCGTATAAAAAGTGTTAGAAAAAAAGTATCCATTTCACAATAATAGGGACCTCAGAAGGAAGGGGATATCGGCTCACCCGCTGGTCAATAGCCGGGAGGGAAAAAGGCCGGGACGTCGGTACCCCTTCCTTCTGAGGTCCCTATTGTTGTGAAATGGATACTTTTTTTCTAACACTTTTTATACGGTGGTTACTCTCATTAAATCCCGAAATATGCGTAAAGGTTTATTTCGCGAAATATTAATCTAATTTAATTTTTTCAAATTGTACTTCAATCGCCTTACAAAACTGCACATCTTATGCCATAAAACAACTTCCTATCATTATTTCTTTCCAAGATGATATGTTTGTGGAAAACGGTCTATAATTAGTAAACAATTTCATATGTCGAAATTTGTAAAACTGCGTTGCATTCTGGACACCTTAAGGAGCGTCTGTGAATTTTTTCTGATTTTTCAAGACGTCCAGCTCGTTTTACGAAGCCTCGAAAGTCAAGGCTTAAAAAGATTGCCTCCAAAACCCTGTTTTTTGGCACGTTTTACATCAGCACTATCGTAAAAAAAATTTCCGAACAACAATATACATATCCTTCAATTCGGGAGACCTTAAGCTTTCACGTTTACCTGGCCAGAATTTACTGCGATTTTTTTTGAACGAGTTGTGAGCGATCAAAGTGAGGGTCGCGTACTTTTGACGCCGACTTTAGTTCGTGACTTTTTTACGGATAAATTTTTTCCGTGTATATGAGTATACTTGACACAAATTATATACATTTTCATAGACATTGCTGTCGGCAAATAGACATTTCTTATCAATATTAGGTATTGTGTAGATCACGGAATTTACTGCCTGGGGCTAATCTTACGGAAATTTGTGTACCTACCTTATACATCGTCCCCATCTCCCACCACCACGGAATTTATAATTTAATATTAATAATTATATATATTATATAATATATATTTTAATGTATATACATATATAATAATAATATATATTATTAATTAATTACCTGATCTCTAACACATTTCCATCCCGCCAAAAAAAGCCTAAAACTGTCAAACACTTTTCATCTCTTTGAACTTTTTCAAAGAGCAAAATAAGAACCAATTATTTTTAGTATTAATAATAATATTAATACGCAATACTGCTGAGGCTATTATCGCAGATTATTACGTAATACTAGCCCCAACGTGTCAGCGATACCTACGGAAATTTCCGTAATACTAGCCCTTGATAATAATTGCCCTCAATAATTGACATGATAATATTACGAAAATTCCGTAAATAGACACTTGCTCTGATAATGATATTATAATTAACTTACTAGTAGAATTAAAGAAAATGATGCAGATAAAGAGTAGAATGACGATCTTCATTTTTTCAATGTAGATTCTACGATAGAGAACCGAAAACTACTTTTTGAAGAATTTTAATAACGGTAGTTGATTTTTTCAATATGTTCACTTAAATAAATGATGTTACACTTATATAATATACGAAAAAGTGTCTGATTACAAAGCTTAACTTATCTGTTAATTAAAACCGAGTGGAAAGATAAAAACTGATTATGTTAATAATGGAATATTCCATACTTGCAAAATTTATTAGCATATATATAGAACCTTCAGAAATATGAATTTTAATGCACACGTATTGAAAGATTCCACTCTAATAATTAATTCTAATTTAAAAATAGTCTATTTTGCCTCGGATTTTCCTTTGTTTATTTTTTTTTAATTTGCTAGAAGAATAGTCTATCTTTATTATACTGTGGAATTTATAATTTCAAATACCAATGTATTATATTATGATAAATACTTAACACTTTGAATATGAAAATAAATTGAAAACGCTAGTTCAACATTTTCAGTTAGAAATGTATGAAAATAACTTTCATTTACCAGTACCGAAAATTTAAGTCACATTTGTAATTTAAAAGTCCTTGCATTTTCAAGAATTTTTTAACAGTGAACCCTACAAACTATGTAAAAAAGTTTAATCCCTCTACAGAACTCACCCCAATTAATCCCCCTGTGATTTTAAATATTCAGTAAAACCAAACTAATTTCAAAACTCGAAATGCTTTCGCTGATATTAGGGACATTTTATAGGGTCGATAGGGGTAAGTGTGATAGTGGGGTTAGTATGATGAAGAGAAAATTTGGAATGAATATCAAATTAGTTATTAACTTTTTTTATTAAAAAATAATGAATGTATCTTTTATTATTTGTAGGAAAAAGATGACTGCCATTAGCTATTGCTTTAATCAATTATTTTTAAAGAAACTGAGATGCTTTTAGAAAAGTTAAATTCGTAATTGTAACAACTAGTCTTTTAAATTGAATTTTTCCTATACAAAGCACCTTTTGGTGATTTTTTCGGAATAAAGGAAGGTATTATATTTTCGTTAAATACCCATTGTTTTTTTTAAATCTTGCATTTTTATTATTTTTATGATGAATTACGACAGAGTAAGTATAATTCAGACTGAAGGGTAAGTGTAGTATCTATTTTTTGTTTTCCTTTTTTATTGTGAAATACGAAAATCTGCCACCAATTCGAGGTTAGTTGGAGTGGCAAATTAACCTCATTTTTCGAATAAAATTTGTAAGTAGTTTAGAATAGTTTGTAAATAATATTTTAATATATAGATTGATACAAACAAATAATTTTTAAATCAATTTAGATATCATACAATTTGAAATAGGTCAGTTTTTCACTATCACTGAACCTTCATTCCAAATTCAAGTTTTTTTAAAATGTTATTTTCATTAATATTCTTATAAATGACAAAAAATTGAAAGCAAACATATATTATAAGAATCAGTGAATTTCAAGGTTATAGTTACGAAAATACAATATTGTAAAATATAGATTTAATTGTTTTTTTTTAAACGTATCACACTTACCTGTAATGACGGAAAATCTTAAATCGTCGACATACTACCAAAGAAAACTAAAAATATTTCTTCAGGCAAGTTTTTGTTGATTAAAAAAGGGGAATTTCAAAAGTATAAAGTACAAAGATAATTATAGTAAAATTATGATCATGAATCTTCTCAAATATTTGAAATATCATCAATAATTAAAGTATAACTTTGTGATTTCGCATCACACTTACCTCTATTGCCTCTACCAAAAGAACACATAAAATTTGCATCCCTCTAGATCATGTGGGACACCCCAATGCAACTAGTAAAACTGTAAAAATTCAGTATGAAATTTAGCTTTTAAGCATTAAATTTTACAATAATTATTTTGAAAAATGTTTATCCTGAAAATTGTAAATTGTTGAAATTCTGAAGTTTATAAATTGAAATCGTTTAATTTATATTACTGTCTAGCACTATTAAAAGTCACGTGCACCTATTTCAGTTACAAAAAAGGCTTCTATAAATGATCAGAACTCTATGTATTTTACTTTTTTAAGTTGGTGGATAGTAATCGCAAAAAGTTTGTCTCAGGATTTATATTTTTCATATATTTAAAAACAATGTTTTACAACCATATTTGTAGTAATTCGAAATTGATTTTCTAATTCTAAACTTACGGCAGGCCTGTCCAGCAAGGAGAAATTTACTCAAATTCCAGATGGTGCATTTCCACCACCACTTTTCTCTGCTCACTCGGGAGGTCGGGTGGTGGTTCCTCTCGTGAACTCGTGAAGTAGGAAGTGCAGAGTGGAAATGGAAAACTCACATTTTCGATTTGAGTCGTTTCGACGAAAATTCCTGAAATTTCCCCTCGCTGGATGGGGCGGTTTCTTTTATCAACGGTACATATAATATAAAACTAGACAATATATAAAAAATATGGGCTGAGAATCCTTGATACCCAGTTTTCTTAAAGAACCCACCTAGGAAGATCACCGTCCTCGTCGTTCCAAGAACGTAGCACTCCCCCCAAAGTGGTGTGTTTTCCATCTGGAAGTCGTACAAAAATGGCCGGGATTCCAGAAGTTGCTAGTTGCCAATTGTAAGGCTCAAGCGTTGTTGTTAAAACAGTGTTACGATATTTTACAAAACAGCGAGATTTTGATATATTATAATTCTTGACCTTGACAGTTTTGAGATTTCCTATAAAATGATTGGTTTCAGGCTCACGAGGCAGGGATACATAAACGTGCTCTACTGAATTGGTTTTTTGAAATTGTTGATATATCCAGATAGGAATTTTATTTGGACCAACAGAAATTAGAACTCCAGCCAAAATTTCTTGGCCTCGACCTTTAGTTTGTACATAAACGCGACTTCCTCCGTGAATATCAAAATGTTGGGCTGCTAAATTTCTTTTAGGTCCACTTATCACTGCATCTAGTTTTATAAGGAAAGATATAGATTTATGAATTCTTTATACTCTGAAAAAATATCGGATAGTAAGTAGATATGTGAGCAGGAGATGTTTTAATTGAAGATGGTCGAAAAAACAAGTCGAAGCATCAAGTCATTGAACATCTACGTGGTGTTGAGAAGAAGCATTTTTTCCCTATTCCCCCCTTTTTAAACCCTTTTTTTCCTGTTTTCAAGGAACTTCCTCTTTTTTCCTTTTTTCGCTCAAATGCGAACAGAATTAATAGAACCCAATAAAAAATCCAAATATTTTTCGTTAAAAGTTCATTTTTCCAGTTGAAAAGTCTACTACTATATTTTGGATTCGGAATTCATCTCGTTTGGTTGAAAAATCTGCTATTTGGTTGCCAATATAACTATATTGTTGAAAATGCAACTATTTTGTATCTTACAAAATTTCAACTCCTTGGTTGAAAGTTAAACTACTTCTTGAAAAATTAATTTAACTATGAAGTGATAGAAAGATTTCGCTTTTGGATCGGTTGCAGCAACCAAAAATTAATGAGAAATAATATGTTTCATCAATGTTGTACGTTCAATATCCACCTTTATAAACGCTGCCTCCTCCAGGAATATCAAAATGTTGGGGTGGTAAACTTCCTCCAGTTCCTCTCATCGCTGCATCTAGTTTTGTAAGTAAAAGTAAAGATTTATTAATTTGGTATATACTGATGAAATATCGAATAGTAAGTAGATAGGAAGGAGCTGTTCTAATTGCAGATTATAGAAAATAACACGTCGAAGAATCAAGATTTCGGCATCTGGGTTTTGGGTTGCAACAATGAGCTTCACAGGCTTATTTTGAGAATCTGGGGGAAATTCATAATTTTGAGACTGTTTCTTTTGCATTTCGAGTATCGTCGAGTGTTGGGCTGAGTTGTCATCCACCTATCAAGACGATTGTGTTTTTCGTTATTTGGACGAAATAAACAGTAATGAGCGGGTCATTCATAATAATTATTATCTAATTTTTCTTTTCATGTCACAGCGCGTATTATTCACATAAAATAAAAATTCTACTTAGTGGTGCAAGTATTAGGTTAGTCAAACCAAATAATCAAATATGTTTGGGATATCTAAAAAGTTTTAAGAACTGAAGGTTATGCTCGGGGTTTCTCGATAAATAAATAAAATAGCCCGAAATTGATAACATAGTTTATAGAAGGCCCCTTCTTGCAAATTTTACATTGAAAATTTCATTCTACGTAGAAAATTATTTAATTAAACAGTTTTTTTCTCTGCATACACACTTCTATTTACAAATGAAGTAACGATTAGTATCTAAAAAAGATTTCATTCTAGCATTTATTTATCAAAATGAGGTGAATGAATTTGTTGTTCAGAGATTGAGTCTAATAGTCTTAAAAACATGAAAAAGCATGTTTTTAAATATTGTTGAACAGTATGATATAATTACTATTTGTTACTAGTGATGTACAAAATGACGTCGGGTCAGGTATCGGGTTCGCAGCCCGGCCTGATAACACAGAAGCTCAATCTGGTTCGAAAAGTCAAACCAGCCCGAAAGTTCAATTTGAATATTTAAAAAATTTTCAAAATATTTGGATAATCAATGGCGAGTTACTGTGAATTATCGCCGAAGCTACCGGAAATTACCAGAAATTTAAGGAAATTGTTTCATTGAGCTTTTGGGCCAGTGTTCAGGTGGACCCGATCTGAAAAAATACTGACCCAACCCATCGGGTTCGGTTTTTTGAAAATGTAGGACACCCCTAATAATTGTTACTCATAAGCCCTCTAAAAATTAATTATAAGAATTCATATTTATTGATTTTTTAAAAGGAATATTTATTTGTACATAATTGTCCAAATGCTAATATCAGAATATTTTCAAACACTCAGGCTTCAATGTGTATGTAGATGGTCATGACTTGGTCGTTACATCCCTGCTTTAGTTTGAATGTCATGCCGGTCATATCTAAACTAAGATTTGTATCTTGTAATACGAACTACAAATTTTATTTCAAATCAGCTATTAAATAAAGAAAAATTGAAAATTAGGTGAATATTATTGTAATTAATTTGCTTATTACTATTTGTTTAGACCAAATAGCGCAGAGCCAAAAGTAGATCTCAAAATGATGAATTTTTCCAAATGTGCACCTTCAAGGGTGCAAATATGAGAATGAAAATTCTCATTTTGAGACCATTGACATCTGAGATGCAATAAATTTGAGACCAGTGTTTCTTTGTGTACTCGGCAGTCTAGTTAGTAGTCTAGATCGCGAAATTTTCCACCTGGAGCTAATCTTACGGAAATGATTAGGAATGCAATTTTGAGCCTTTTAAACCTCATCAGATACCTTTTATAACCCAAAATTTTTCAACTTTTTGATCTTTTTCAAGGTGCAAAATGGGAAGCAAATTCCTTTTAGTATTAATAATAATATTAATACCTAATAAGTGACAGGTTTATCTTACGGAAAATTCCATATTAATAGACACTTGCTTCAATATTATTATTATATTAAACTTACTTGCAGAATTAAGAAAAACCATGCAGGTAAAGTGTAGAATGGTGGTCTTCATTTTTTCAATGTAGATACAACGATAGATGACTGAAACCTAATATTTGAAGAATTTTAAACGTGTATACTATACTAACCAGTGTGTTACTACACAGCTTTATTTGTTAATTACAACCGAGTGGAAAGATAAAAACTACTTTCGATAGAAAATAGAATTTTCCTTATTTGCAAGGCTTATTACCCATAAATATTAAACCTTTAGAAATATGAATTTTCATACACATGTATTGTAAGTTTTTTCCACTCACGTACATTAACTTTCATGCACGCACGATGAGAGATTGCATAGTGATTGCGTAACTACATAGCGTAAAGATACTAAAAATAATGTATTAATAATTTTGTAAGGGATTAGTTACAGAATGTACAAAATTGATTATTTATAGTTTTGTAAGGTATGTAGTTAGTAAGGTAATGTGGAAGACCCCAATGCAACCACTAATATTATAAAAATGCATCATCAAATTTAGCTTTCAAACATCAAATTTTACAATTATTCTTTAGAAAAATCTTTATTCTGAAAGTTTTTTAACCTAAATGGTTGAAATTCTGACGCTTATAAATTGAAATCGTTCAATTTATGATCTTTAATTTGAAACTCGTGCAATTTTTATTACTAAAAGTTTAAACTTGCTGTCATTTTGACGTTAAATCGATTGAATCCCCTTAGCATAATTTAAAATCACTTGCAAGAAGCGGAATTGAACATTTCAAAAACTTGATTGAATTTAGAACTCTAGAATTTCAAACCAATTTCGTTTAACTCAAATTTTGAAAATAATTCAATTTATAGTCCTCTCATTTAAGAGTGATAACAGAATTATATTGACTTATTTATACTAATAAATAATTCAATACAATTCTGTAACTAAAATAGCAATTAGGATTCCGGTAAGAAGAGAAGAATTCAAAAAAATTCTGAATCTGAATTCCCATTAATACGTGAATTTTCCTTCATCGAAAGTTCCACCAACGAGTAAAAAAAAAGCTAAACCTATTCCTTTTAATCGACTTGGAAAAATTTAATGGAAGAGTATTGGGAGGAATTAAAAAATGGAGGGATGCAAAAGAAAGAATAGAAAGAAAGAGAATGTCACTTTGAAGACGCAAAAGCTAGTCTTCTTTATCCACTCAGAAAAATTTAATGGAAGCGTATTGGAAGGAATTAAAAAGTGGAGAAATGTCAAAGAAAGAATAGAAAGGAATAGAATAATATCACTTTTAGGGCGCAACTGTGAATTGAAATAAATGCATTTTTTTAAATAAATAAGTACTGTATTTGGGTAAATTATATGAACATTTTTTTATTAATCTATCGAACAGAAACATATTTTGACTGATTTCATGTGAAATCTGTCTTGGAAAATACACTACTGCTGTGCAAATTTGCATGGATTCCACAGCTACACAAAAAAAGTATACGGAGTCAAAAAAATGATCTATATAGAATTGTAGTAATATTGGTCCAGCATAGTCGAAATCCAATTTTTTTTAATTACCTGCTTACCATTTTTTTTTGTTTGACTTAGAATTTTTGGTTTAGGTTAAATTTTTGCAACTTGACTGCTGAACATCTGAAATCGTTTTCAGGGTTTAGGAGAGAGTCTACCGTTATGGTAGACAAAATAATTGAAATTTCCAAACTTATATTCCACAAAAACGAATAGAAACTATGCAAGTGCAGATATTTTGTGGACAGATTAGAAGGAATTGAAATAATCGAAAATGAAGCATATCAGAATGGAATTAAAAATAACCATGACAAAACAAATTGATATTGCCAAACTTATGTTACACACAGAGGAATAGAAACCATGTAAGCGCATACATTTTGTGGACGGATTAGAAAGAATTAAATTAATCGAAAATACAGCATGTAAGTATGAAATCAAAAATAACCATGAGAGGTGTGTCTACTGCTCGCATTGAGAGGAATTAAAAAAATGGAAAATATGTTCGCCTGCATGGAACACAACACAAGTGGCAATCGTTAAGGAAATATAAAAGAATTGGTTTCGATTCTTTTGTTGGGCACTTCTCCCGATGGAAAATTAGCACATTAAATAAATCTATTTCATTATGGAGATAGTGTTACTTACTGAAATCTTGAAAATTGACGATGTAAAAGAAAAATTATGCAGAAAACAGTTTTGACAACGAAAGAATGGAACATTCGCTGGCAGAACTATAAAGTTTTCAACATTAATGGCAATACTTACAGTATGAAAATTTGATATTTTGACAGATAAAACAATATCACATTATGCCATTATAATAATTGAACGTAATTCAGGTCCAAAGTATATTAAATATCGTAAATAAGTGAGGCCTCACCAGTGGGGCAAGCCCGACGAAAATAATAGTTTACACGTGCTTAGGTTATAAAAGTATCATGATTTTTGTGGATAAGTGATTCGTAATGTATAACAGTCACTTATCTTCTGGGCAACATGCAAGAAACTATTAAATATTATTATTTTAAATCCAGTCGGTAGATCGGGTGTTTTGTGTTGGTATGGTAGAAACCTTTGCGCGTAGTCCGTCTCTAGTGCAATGTCAACGCATAAGAGGTTATATCACAGCTATCACTATTTTTATTAAAAATAACTTATTCTTCTTGCTGGAAATTTTTTGAGGTAGTTTTTCCAGTACATAAAATACCACAGACGCGAACCATCATGTTTTGCCATCTTCAGATGTTTTGATTTTCATAAAAAGCTGCGGTCGGCTTTGCCCTCGGGTGTGGGGAAAAGCCGACGAAAATTATAGAAATATGATTTACAATAATGTAGGACTCGAAATGAAAAAAATTGGATCAATTCCACATCTTATTAACTTTAAAAAAATCATTGACTATTAACTGGTCGGCGCTGCCCCTCCTTACCCTACACTTCCATAGAGTTTCATAGAGTATAGTTACTTTCATAGAAATCTTAAAATTTGCACAATTCTAGGACACACAAATGATGGAGCTTGTAACCTCTAAAAAAGTGGATACTTCTGAAACTGAGAAGGATGTTAAGACTGTTAAGAAAACTATCTCCAAACTGAAAACTGATTTAGATTCGCTTGTGAAAGAATCACAGTTTGCTGAAAGCCAAATGTGACAGGATGGAAAAGAGTAATTCGGCTCTAGCTGTGGAGGTTTCCACATTGATGAGTGAAACGTCCTCTCTCCAAAGGAGTGTTCGTGCTAATAACCTAATTACACAAAAAACTTCCGGGCAATGCTGAAAACAATGAAGACCTGTCAAGCTGTCTTGTTCGCACTTTGTCAGAGGTGGATATATCGATCTCGGCTAAGCATATTGCAGATGCAGGGATCTCACCCTGTTTTGGTTAAGTTCTGCTCCAGTTTTCATAAGCAGTTAGTTATGGAAAAGCGAGAAGAACTCACAGACAAAAACATCGGCATCCGTCAGGGCTCATATCTACAAGAGAGACTAGAGAGAAAGAAGCTAGGATTAAGGCTTTTATAAAGGGCAAGAAACTGCTGGTTGATAATAAGCCTCTCACAGATACAAAAATTTATGAACTCCAAGGGGAATTTAATTTAGAAAATATTAGTTTCCTTGACAGTTTTCCTGATCGCCCATCCACAGTCAAGAAAGCTACCAGAGTAAGGTAAAATTGTTCTGGTTCCTCATTTTCCACTTTCACTGACGATCAAATTGACAAGTTCCTCAGCAAGACATCTGGCAAATGAAATGAACCAACGAGCAGAACAGGGAACCCGGTTTCCTAACTCTTGCCTGCCGACAGTTCGGCGGGCAATTTAGATGTCAGCGGTATGCAAGGGGTGAGCCCTGGCTTTCGTATCATTTTCTGGAATGTGCACGGGTTAACTAATTTCTCGGAGCTTACCTCTTCAGTTACCGGTAAGGATATAATATGCCTCGCTGAGACCTGCTCCTCGTCATCGGCAATAGCCTCTCCGGCCTGGCTTCATAATTACACCTGCGTAGTAAGTATAGTTCCTACAGATAGTAATAGAGGAAGACCTAGCCTTCAAAGTTGTTATAGTTAATACTCATTTCAAGTCGTTGTTAGGTTGCCAGACACTTGTCGAAGCGCTGGAGATGTTGCCACTCAGAGAAATGTCCTTTTGTGATAAAAGGACGTTTCTTGATGTAATTGGAATTTCCCTTTAAATTTAAGGTTGAGACAATTCTCACTTATTTTAACAGGAATCTTTTTGCAGGAAAAATGATCCATATGCGACTAACTTCACATAATCTTGCAGCCAAATAATTCTATTTGTCTAAAAAATATATTCACATGGTTCAAAACAAAACATCTAAGAGGACTATGCTTTCGTATCAAGGCAACTTTTTCTCTGAATTTTTGTAGTGTATCCCAATACTTAGATTTTCTTTGGGCGTGATTTTAATTCTTGTATAGGAGAATTAAATCAGTTAACTGATGAATCTTTACCAGAGGACTCAGCAGTTTCTCCTTTCCGTTTATCCTTAGACCAAGAGATCAACCCCAGAGGTGAGGCAATAATAAATTGTTTGTTGGGTTACAATTTGATCGTTTTAAATAGCAGATCAGAGAATGATACCCCAGCAGAATACACGTTCATAGGCCATCAGGGTGAAAGTATAGTAGATCTCATATTTTGTTATGCTGACTCCTTGGTTTGATTTAAGATTTTTCGGTGTTGCGGATTCCTAAATTATTAGACCATTTACCGATGGTTGTTAAAATGACTGAAGATGATTCAATTTTAAATGGTGGGCTAAATAAATCTTTTGATAACAAGAAATTCGTGTGGTAAATTAAAAGACTCTTAAAAAAATGTGAATTATTTCAATTTTTCTATTTAGATTTTAGTAAGCATAGGGAAATAAAGAAAGCTTACCGCGAACTCAAAATTTTAAAAAGAATGGCATAAGTTTCGAACTTTGGCAGGCTATACGGATCAACTATATACTGAACAGATTTCTGTTAATTTCAGGTGGTGTGTACATTCCCATTCTTTACTGGATTATACCATCTCGGAAAAGGAAATAAAAGACCGGAGAACTGGGTCCCTTATCTGGTTAGCCTTTTCAACAGTATTTGGGAATCAGAAAAAGTTCCTTCCGACTGGTCTAACATCCAAATCTACATACTCTTTAAAAAATGTATAACAGGCGACCCTCAAAACTACAAAAAAATTGCTTTGATTCACTACATTGCAAAAATTCTCACCCGAATTCTGTCGTCAAGGCTGACTAGATGAGCTGAAGTAGAAAACTGCTTTCCGGGGAATCCTAACGTGTTTCCGTTTTTCATAGATTTTAAATAGGAATTTCGATAGTTAACTCAACTAATCTAATTTTACTAGCCCACGATGACGATATAGTAAAATTGTAGTATTTCATAGAGGTCACCCGTGGAGTATCTCTACTTAGGTTTCATTTTCTCAATTTCGAGTCTTTTCTTGAAAGAGGCTAACAAGTCTGATTCTTGGTGCACTAAAATCACGCTTTTTCAGAGTCTCCGGTTAAGGATATGCACTAGAACCTGGATTTAAGCACGGTTTTGATTATGTCCTTCGGCTCAAAGCCAGGCTAATGCAACGTGACGTAGTTGTCGAGTTAGGCCGTTAGGGCACAGCGCTTTATCGCTATGCTATACTATAGTTTTTTTACGCATAAGTGACAAAAGACGTCCTCCCCTTTCTGCTTCGAGGCTTTTCTCATCCGAAAAGTTTCTTGAAGTCCAGGTTCGAGCGTACTGAAATGATCGAGAAGCTTCAATCAAGATTCTTCAAGAGGGTTTTAAACCTTCCATCTTATACAACAAATTATGCTTTACGACTCGAAACTGATAAATTCAATTGGCTAATCATATTTTTAAGCTAGCGCTAAGTTAATTAGAGTGGCTGTTGGAAATTGAGAACCATATCCCGTTGCTTCAATAAATTAAATTTCTCAGCAGTTAAGCCTTTAAGTAATGTTAAGTTTAATTGGGTTTTGCAATTAAAGAAGTTTTTCTGCGTATGTAACTCTGCTCATTTACGGCCGGGATGAGATGCAATAGCGCCACAAAGGAATAAAGAGACACTCTTGCATAATTTTGCAGTCCTTTCAAAGTGCTCAGATTATAATGGAATACTAGAATCTGGCACTCTGCAGGTGTTTCCGCACTTGTCCTTAGTACCAGGTATTCAACCTTATCTTACCTTCCGTCTCCTCTTTTATGTAACAAATACAATTGCTCAGCTCAGGCTCTTGGTTTCCTTTAGAGGTTGCATTCGTATCGGTGAGTTTAAATTCATGTATGAGCCATCTAGAACCTGTCCGATATGCAGTCTCGCAGAAAGAGAGGATTTTTATCATCTCTTGGCTACTTGACTTAGTCCAGGCATCTGGTAATTTGGTTCCCGATAAAATCCTACTTCCAATGTTTTTAATGAGAAACTTTCGGTAAGGTGTACCTTTTGACGTATCAAAAACGCTAGAACAGATCAATTGCCAAACCGGGGTTTTTTTTAAGCACAGTTCCAAAAGATACTTTTGCGTGGACGGATAATTCCCATTGCATTCTAGAGCAAAATGGCCTACAGGAAAAAGAAAGAGGACAAACTTATGAAAAAATTTTGTTGCAAAAATAATCCGCTATCTTCCATAGGTTTCGAGTTATGATATATTGAAAAATCTCCATTTTTTTGGGGATTCCACTAAGTTTCAAAAAACGCTATGTACCTTTGCACCTAATTACCGTAATCACCGTCTTTGCAGATCGTCAAAATACAGTCACTCCAGAAAATTTTACCAAACTTGGAAATCTATTATGTTTAGCTTGTATAAACACTTCATCTCTTGAGTGTTGTGCGAATGCGTGCTTATTTAGAAAAAAAAAATGGAAAACAATTTTAAACTCGCGCATAAAGTCCGTTATTCATTCAATTAACAAATTCACTGATAAATCATTTTTTAATCCATTAATTGATTAACTCTTTGTTTTTCAATTACTTAATTTTAGCGTATTGAACTATTTTATGAAAATATTTTAAGAACTTTTGGATGAAACCAATTTATTCAATTACTTCTTTATTCATTGGTTTTTTGAAATAATGAATTACATTCGATATGTAATTACTTTGAACTAACCAGTTACTTCCTGATTTTTAATGCGAAAAAATGGTCACAGTATATTATGTACAATTTACAGAAATCACTGCGAATTACAAGTGTCTTAGTGGTAAGTATGAAATTGTTACAAAAAATTATTAAAAAATTATTTGTTCATTAATGAAAAAAAATAATTATATTTTTAATCAATTATGATTACTTTTTTGCCACAGAAGTACTCAAAAAGTACTCAAAAGTAGTTATGACAAGATTTTGTTATAAACAGTTATCAATAAAAATATTTGTTTATATATAAAAAAAATATTACACATTTACAAACAATTACAATCACTTTTTTCCCACAAAAATACTAAAAAATGACCAAAAAGTAATCATAAGTGGTGATAACAAGCTTTTTTTATGAACAATTATTTATTTATTAATAACAAAAGACGTATTATACATGATAAATGAATTATATATACTTATTTGGGATAAAAATGTCGAAATATGACCGCAGTTCTACTTTACGGTACGTTTAGGTGCCTCTATGCATGAAGAGTGCACTTTCCAAGGTCACATCTGGAGACCTATGAGGGCTAGGAGACTTTTTTTTAACTTACGCTAAATTGACTCCACTTTCATTTATTCTATGGGAAGTTTGTCGTGGGATCGACAGGAAACGAGGTGTTTTCCAAAAACACCACTTCGCCGCTTTTAGTCAAAAATGCAAAAAAAATGGAATTTTTGAAACCTTGCAATTCCCAAAATAATAGGCCTAAAATACTTTATTTTTTTCTTAAATGTACGCCGATTTTTGTACTCTATTTCATCCTCTGGTATCATCAATGCAAACTGAACCTGACACGATTTATTTGGAAAAAACTAAACTGCACTTTTTTGCCTGCAAAAACGGGCAAAAATGGTCAACTTTGAGGGGTCATAACTTATGACCTATTACAGTTAGGACATTTTTCTTTTCTTGAAATCACAGAAAATTGAGTCTATTTTTCTCACATGTGGAACACTTTTCCGTGCAGTAATTAGGTGCAAAGGTACATAGTGTTTTTTGAAACTTAGTGATTTTTCGCTGAAAATCCAAAAAAGTGGGGATTTTTCAATACGTCATAACTCGAAACCTATGAAAGATACCGGATTATCTTTTCCACATAATTTTTTCATAATTTTGTCCTCTTCCTTTTTGCTAAAGGACATTTTGCTCTAAAATGCAATGGAAATTATCCGTCCACGCAAAAGTATCTTTTGGTACTGTTTTAAAAAAAACCCGGTTTGGCAATTGATCTGTTCTAGCATTTTTGATATGTCAAAATGGACACCTAACCGAAACTTTCTCATTAGAAATATTGGAAGTCGAATTTTTTCGGGAATTTCACTCATTATTTCGACGTAATGCCTGGACTATCTTGCATATGCGGATTTTAGGTCCTCCATTGTTCAGCCAGTGTTTTTCTCACATCCAGTGGACAATACTGGTTATACTTTCTTAACTTTGACTCTCTTTTTTAATAGGTCGTGACATGCCACTGTAAGCATTACAATATCGTTTTAATGCTTATCTCATAATTGTAAATGACGTTTCTGCCGTGCACTCTCTGCTTATACCTGTTAAACAATATGTTCATTACTTTATGTTTTCCAATTATATGCATAGCATAGTGACCTTAAAAGTGAATTTAGAATTTGCAGTATCTTAGAAACAACAGGGAATTTTTTAGATTATTTGAAAGTTAGGGGTCGGCTTCTGCTAAGTTATACTTATCTTATTTTTTGCTTTAGTGTTACATCTATAGCATAGTACTTTAGAATTTGAAGCATCAATCTGAAGAATGATAGGATATTTCCGTTGCTCTAAATGATTATTAAATCTATGTAATATTGAAATGGGTTTAATGATTTCTCTAATCACAGAAAAAAATAAAGTTTAATTTGGAACAAAGAAACGGCGACAAAATGTACTGAAATAAAATAAAATCATAATTGGTTCATATTAATCCGTATGAATATTGAAAGCATTACAATTGTTTTTCAGTTTTGGCATTGATCAAGGGATGGAATATAATTTAAGTTCAAAATGATTTTGTAAGAAAATTGCCTGAATCAAAATTGAATACCTAGTTTTTATGTGATAGCTCAATAATATGTTATTTTGATTATTAAAACAAGAAACAATAGCTCATGCTTTTGAAATCATAGTATATATACATTTGAATGAGGGTAAAAGCACTGTTTGCTGTATCAAAGCAATATTTCATTGATTCAAGAGAATTTTTTTCTCAATTTATTTTGCAATACTAGACAACATTTCTGTTATAAAAATTTCCGATTTGAGTCGTTTGAAGATAAATACCTACAATTTCCCCTCGCCGGACAGGCCTAGCTTAAGGCTTCTTTTATGAAAGGAGTATAATACTAGACAATTTTCAGTGTCCAGCTTTTTTTGTATTTATAAAATATTTCTGCATCACTATCTTCTGGATTAGAGTATATGGGTTGAGAATCCTTAATACCCAGTTTTTTCAACGAACCCATTCAGGAAGAATACCGTCCAGGGGTCACTAGTCGCCAATTGTTAGGCTCAAGAATTGTTGTTAAAACAGTGTTGTGATACCTTATATAACAGCGGGATTGTAAAAAATTATATGTATCATTGCTAGGTTTGAGATTTGTAATGAAATGACCTTGAGGCTCATCACCTTCAGGACTCTCACGAGGCAGGGATAAATAAACGTGCGCTTGTGGATTATGTTGTCTGAATTGTTGAAACATCCAAGTAGGAATTTTATTTGGACTCATAGGAATTAGAAATCCAGCAAAAACTTGGCGGTCAGCACCATTAGTTTGTACATAAATGCGGCTTCCTGCGGGAACATCAAAATGTTGGATTGGTGAACTTCCTCCAGATCCTTTCATCACTGCATCTAATTTCGTAAGAAAAAATAGAGAGTTAATAATTTTTTATATACTGGTAAAATGTTGGATGGTAAGTCGATAAGCCGAAGCTGTTCTAATTGCAGATTAGAAGTAACGCGTCAAAGCTTCGAGTGGAATTCCACGTGGGTGTTGATGAAAAGTGTCTAACTCTTTATATTATGCGGGCTTCCGCATGAAAAAGGCGTTTATGGCCGGTATGGAGTTACGTATGTAGACATAAGGCCAGATGAATTCCCAGCATTTTAATCCCAAGACGTTGAAAAACGAGTCGCCGGGGAATTTTGGAAGTTGGAACTTTGAAAAACCGCTTTTTGAGAAAAACACATCTAAAGGTGGCGAATTCCGCTAGGGACCATCCATAAATTAAGTAACACCTATTGCACCTATATTACGTAATTTTTCCAAATATTTTCAACGATGTCTTATTAAAAATAATTATTTAGTTACTTACTACCCGAGAAACCCGAAATACCAAATAATTAGAAGCTATTAAAATGAAATTAGGAAAGAAAATTAAATGATATGAAACATGCAAAAAAGGAACTATACATGCCTTCAAAATTTAAACGTATAAAAAGCTGTATCGGTTGTCCGTCGACGACTCTGGGGTCGGACACCACCTTTGGAAGATCATATATAAAAAGTATTACATTTTGCTTTTATAAAATTAGTGTAAGTAGTATTTATAATTGAGCGCTATATTGGTTTGCAATTTTCGTATTGTAATTTTATTTTTGTGGAAGTGCTTGACGTCAGTTCTGTGATTAAGTGATTTTCAGAGTGACATCGTTATTACTATGAACCTTTTTAACAATATCATGGAGCGAGCGTGTTTTGGATGACCTCTGGTCAAATTCAAAAAGAAAATATAAGAATGAGTCAACAAAATCTGGAGATTATAAAAATCCCCATAGTCGTTTCAGTGAGTTGAAAGTGAATTTTCATGTCCATCACCATTTTTTATGCCTAACTCCTGGGACAGTGGACTCACCTACGATCGGAATAGGATCCTAA
>CAKNYM010048386.1:11819-31846 GCA_932195095.1 Andricus curvator | reverse complement strand
TGAGGCAATGAACTTTCGAGTTCGAACTGCTAATCTATAATAATAACTCTTGGGTTTACGGAAACTATTTTCTTCTCAACGCGAGCCTTTTTATCCTACTCGATAAGTATTTTATTGTTTGTTTTATTTAAAAAATTTTCATCTATCGTGGTAGAATCACCTCCATTTATAGTATACAATCTCTTTATGCTTATTCGTGACTGTTTTTGCATATTTTATAGAAAACCATTTGGCTTATATTTATATTTGATTCGATTAATTCTTTCCGTTGCTGAATATATATATATATATATATATATATATATATTGTGTGATATTCCTAATGTAATTTATATACTATCTCCTTTAAGGGACCTTCCTTTGAAAACATAATTAAATAAATATTAGCTGGAATCTTAAAATATAAAGACTTTTTCGACAATCTAAGTGTAAAATGTATTATAAAATGAGATTATACAATTTTCTCAATTCTTTTATCGAATTGATTAAACTTATATTTTTAAGAACAATATAGAAGATTGACACCCTTTATTGGAGGTTGTAGATATTTTTACTTCCTTTTTAATCTGTCGTCAAATCTAGAAAAGTATAGATCATCAAATCTAAGAGTGTATTTTGTAAATAATGTAAAGCCTAAGAAAATTAAGAAAGATTTAATGATTTTTTGTGTAGCAGTAATTTCAAAAATTGTGAAAAAACTTTATTTTCATGGACATTTGTACAAAATGCCCTTAAGTCATTTCAATCCTTTAAAATATTTAGAAATACCTGTAAATATTTGAAAATACCTGAAATCCTTTGAAATCCTTCAATTCTTGTAAATAAATGATCTTTCTTGGAATCCTTTAAGATACCCAGAATATTTCCAATCCATTGAAATCTTTCAAAAGACCCTAAAATCTTTAAAATCCTTTAAAAGTTTTTGAAAATTATTGAAATTCATTGCAATCTTGCAAAATATTCTAAAATGTTTCAAATTATTTGAAATCTTTAGAAATACCTCAAAATATTTGAAAATCTCTTCAAATCTTTGAAATCGCTCAAATAATTTGAACAACAATTATTTGGAATTTTATTAAAATATTATAAAATCGGGTGAAGTTACATGAAATCTGATAACATTCCTTGAAATTTTTTTAAATCTCTTGAAACTTCTTGCAATCCTTTAAGAAACCCAAAAATGTATCCATCCATTGAAATATTTTGAAATCTCTTGCAATTTTCTGAAGCTTTCGAACATTCCTTGAAATCCCGTGTAGTTACATGAAATCTGATATTTCTTGAAATTCCTTAAAAGTTGAAATCCCTTGAAATATTTGAATTCCTCTGAAATCCTTGGAAATCTGATAAAATCCATAAAAATCCCTTAAAAATCTCCTGGAATCTTTTGAAATATCCTAAAATCTCTCAATTTTTTAAATATCTTTGGAAATACCTTAAAATATTTGAAAATCTCTTCAAATCTTTAAAATCCTTTAAAATCCCTCAATTCTTGTGAATAAATTCTCAAAAACTTTATTGAAATTTTATATAATCTTTTGAAATCCCGTGAAGTTACATGAAATCTGATGATATTCCTTGAGATTCCTTGAAATTTTTTTAATCTCTATAAACTTTCTTGGAATTGTTTAAGATATTCTAAAATATTTCCAATCCTTTGAAATCTTTTGAAATACCTTGAGATTTTTTAAAGCTCTTGAAAATTCCTCGAAATCTTTTAAAATACCCTAAAATCTTTAAAACCTTTGAAATTTGTTGAAAAACTATTGAAATTAATTGGAATGTTTTAAAATATTCTAAAATCTTTCAAATTCTTCAAAAGCTTTCAAATTTGTTAAAATGCTTGATAATTCCTCATTGCTTCTGAATAAATTATTTGAAATTTCATTTGAATGTAATGAAATTCCTTGAAATCCGGCGAAGATGCAATAAATTTGATGATATTCCTTTCAGAAATCCTAAACTATTTTCAATCCTTTGAAATCTATCAAAATCCCTTGCAATTTTTTGAAGCTTTTGAAAATTCCTTAAGATATTAGAAAAAAATTGTTTATGTTGTAGCAGGTGACGTAGCCTATTTACAAGTTTTACATTATTGCCTTCTTACCGTTTCAATAAAGTTAAAAATTTTACATAATTTTTTATATTCATGTTTCTATTTCTATAATAAACTTATTCTAATTAGTATATAAAGTCCTAAATAAATTCTCATATTCTGACTAAACAATAAGTAGTTTTCCAGTATCAAATTAATACGTACACAAGAGATTCAATAAAAGAGTATCCGATTTACCAATTCCTAGAACTGCTGGCCCAGGCAGTTTCTCAGGGGGCTGGAAGAGAGACGGTTGAGACTCACGCCTCGGAAGGGACGCAGTGCAGCAGTACTCATTCGAGTGTATTGCGCAATATTATGGAAACGTTTCAGGCGGCCCTGACTGTTTACGTTTCGAGAGTACCAATTTACAAGCAAGGCCAGTGCGAGGCAACCCTCGAAACTGCTGTTGTATGAGTAAATATTTTTTCATGATCACTCAGCAGTTACGTAATTCGTATTTGTGTTTTCAGCTGAAACTAAAAGAAAAGGGTTTGCTCTTGATGTAAGATTTTTCCAAATATCTAGGAACACTCTTCTAGATTTGGCAATGAGTTGAATGCAGAATCTGAAAATTATGATTTTGCTTTATACCTGATTTTTGTCACATTTGACCTCAAATAATCTTGAAATATCTTGTGATAAAAAGATTTTGCTTTCGAATCGGTTGCAGTAACCTAAAATCTGCGAGAAATATGTAATACGTTTCATCAATGTTGTACTTTTAATTTTAACTGAAATATTTTTTAAAAATTAAGGTTAAAATCTCCCCTCTCCCATAATTTTCCTCCACCACTCTCCCACCTCTTACATCCCCTTCCCGCACATCCCCTACTTTCTCTTCCTTTCCATACTGTCAATGCTGCCACTTTCCCCTTCACCTCACTGTCATTCCCCTACTTTCTCTCTTATCACTATCCCTACTACCTTTCCCCAAACGCCCATACTCACCCTCACGTCCATAATACTCCTTCCTTCACTTTCGCTATGTCCACTCCCCTCACTCCCCTTACTCCCCCTCACTTCCCGTTCCCTACTAATCCTCACTTCTCCTATGTCTACTCCCCCTCCTACACCTCACTTACCCTATTAAATTAACCCGCACTTCTCCTCACTCCCCCTACCATACTCATCCTCACTTTCCCTTCTCTACTCATCCTCACTTCCCCTTCCCTAGTTATCTCCACTTCCCTACTATTCCTCCTCTCCCTTTCCCTACTCGAAAATATTTTCAGAACAGAAAAAAAAAATGAGAAACATTGCTATTCTGACGATTCATTTGATTTTGACTTCAGCTTTTCAAAACACCCTCTCATTTTATAGTATGATAAATTCATATCAAGCGTTACCGGATATTTTATCAAACATATTACGCAAAAATAGTAATAATTATTTACTGCTCTTTGGAATCAACAATTGATAAACTGATTTTTAACTATATTAAAATCTTCGTAAGTATAAAATGAACAATTTTAACCTGAACTATGAATAGTTTGAATAATTATTTCCAAATTTTCTCCTGAAATAGAAATGCATTGTGACCAAACAAAAAACGTGTGCGACAGGACTTTGAAGTGATTTTTAAAATCCTCAAACCTAAAATATTGACTTCTACTCTCGATTTTTATCTTTTTCAGCTCAATATAAGTGATATCTGTGAATCTAAAATATTTAAAAAGTGGTGTTGATATTATTTAGCCAGTCTTAGGGTTTTATAGTGCCGGTCAGGAAGCCTTACAGTTTCGGTTTGGTGTCCGTCCGTTGGTCGTACTTTTTGCCTGGGAGGAGAAGTGAGGGGAAGTGAGGCTAAGTGAGAGTGGGGAAACAGGGGAAGTATGGGAGAAGTAGGGGAAGTATAGGAGGGATAAGTAGGGAAAGTAGAGGACGGAGAAATAGTTGAAGGGTTGGGAAGTGAGGGTTGGATACTATGGGAAGTGAGGGGAGAGGACGCGCGATGAGGTGAATTATTGTGGGGGGGGGGGGCAAGGTAAGCAAAAGAGATGAAGTAGGGAAAGAGAAGGATATGAAAGACATAATTAACGTTTTAATAGGCTACGAAATCTTTTTTTGTCGGCACGCGGCGTATACTTTCACTAATTTTTTATTTTAAAATTATATTTTGGGATAAGTGCGTAGCAAGATATCTTGCGTACTTTTTCATTTATAATTTCTAAAGGAAATCGACTAAAATTTTGAAACATTTGTAAGTTGTGCTTTGATATGAGTACTTTACTGAGATAATTTTAGAAAAAATGTATATTATTCAAAGTAAAAGTGAAAAATGACTGTGACTTGAAGTGGTCTAATTTTTGGCAATCACCCTAATACGTAATATTGTTAAGGCTATTATCGTGGGAAATTCCGTAATACTAGTTCTAACGGGTCAGGCACACGTACGGAAATTTTCGTAATACTAGCTCTTGATAATGATTGACCTCAATACTTGGCCATTCAATCTTACGGAAAATTATTATGTGATAATAGACGCTTGCTTCAATCTTAATATATTGTAATAAACTTACTTGTACAACTGAGGAAAAAGTTCCAGGTAAAGAGAAGAATAACGATCTTAATTTTTGCGATGTAGATAGATAATAGAGAATGTTCCACATGGAGAATTAACACCTAATTTTTGAAGACTTTTATAAACGGGAATGGTGTATTTTTGAATATTTTTACTTAAATAACTCACAGAAAAAACAGGAGATAAACTTTACATCGATTTCCGACGAAAGATTCTTTGCAACAAAAATTAACTTCACAGGATAAACTTTACATAAATATCGGTTAAATTTTCTTTTGTTTTTCCATGATAAACACATGTATTTTGAAAGACGCGAAGTTGGATGAACAAAACTTTATCGCTCTACAAAATTTCCAGCAACAAATTTTATTCTTAGTTTTTTCTGTGCTATTTTAAACTTATATAATGCACTAATCAGTATCCGATTACAAATCTTTATCTTTAAATTAAAACCGAGTGGAAAGATAAAAACATTTTATATTTAAAAATGCAATTTCCATATCTGCTAGATTTATTAGCCATACCTAAAACCTTTAGAAATATGAGTTAAGTTTGAAATTCGTTATGAGTCTGAAGTTCGAAAAGTTTAGAGAAACGCAAATAAATTTTTTTTTTAACACACGAGACTTAGAATTTTATAGCAGAAAATAGTAGCGTACTGAATTCAAATGTTCATGTTTGGAAATCTTTTTCACTTACGTACATTCAATTTCATGCACAGTGAGCATTAAAATTCAGACACGAAAATTTCAAAGGATACTCGTTTTAGCTTTCACTCTACTAATTTCAGTCTCAAAAATGGCATAATTCGTCTTGGATTTCCCTTTCTTTAACTCTTTTGACTTTGTAGGTAAATTTTTTATACTGAAGTCATGTTAGGGGTGACTGTCAAAACGGTGACCACTCTATTTCCCAGTCATTTTTCACTTTTCCTCTAAATAATATTTTTTTTTACTAAAATTATCTCAGAAAAGTAGTCACAACAAAGCATAATTTAGTAAAGTTTGAAAATTTTAGAAGACTTCGTTCAGAAATTATAAATAAAAAAGTACGCCAAATTTCTTGCCACGCACACATGCCAAAACTACTTTAAAAGGATCCCAGACTATGAAAAAAAAAACAGTTTTCCGGGCAATCGTTCAAATTTAGTGGTTGAAACCACCCATACTTTCACTCTTTTATGAGCTGAAAAATGTCTTTATTTACTGTTTTTAACCTGAATTATTGTAATTGATTGGAATTGTTATAATTGAGACCGTGTTATAATATTAGCTAGAGTTGTGAAAACACTTACCCTCTAGAGTATCATAATTCTGAAAATCCACCCCTAGCATGCTTCGCATTATAACATATAGTTTAAGATTTTGGACTTTCTTGCTGCAAACATCCTTTTTTAAAGATTTAATTCTATTAGGAATCATCAATGATCTTCGAGACAACTCCTAAATTATGTGTAATACACCCCTTTAATAATATCAATGAATAAGAAATATATTTATTAATATTACATTTCTGTGAGGGATGGATGAAAATATTTCGTTTAAACAATCAGTAATGTTGAAACCGAGTTTTTGTTAACGATATCACTTGTTCTTATACTTATATCAATAAACCCTTGTTGTGCAAAAACTACCACTACAATTTTTTTTATGTTTCATTCAGCAAGCAATGGTGATGATACATATACCACAACTGTTTAAAGAATCTTTATTTATGGTCAGACTCGTGAATATATCCATTGAAAATTGGACACTCATACACATTCTCTCACACATATCGTCCATGCAACCCTTATTTCTTAAGACTTTGGACTCACATTCTATCTTCTACGGAATTTTTGTTATAAAACAAAAATAAATAGGGAAAACAAAATAATGCCTGTTGACGAATTGGATGCGTGATATAATAAAGGCATTATCATTTCTGCATTTGTAATAATAACTGCGCATATATCAGATTACTAGATTAATAAATTTATCACGATTTGCGTAGACACAGGCATGTACATAAACTTGAAGAAAGCATATTTTTTCAGTTATAAATTTTGTTTTTTCTCTTTTGTATTAAGTATAACTACATACAATTATAATAAATCCATTAAATGTAATATCGTTATTAAAAATAATTTTCAATGTGAAAAATATCAGAATTCATCATCAGGAATAACTCCTGAGAAGGTATATCTACACAATGTATTGGAGGACATTATAAGAAAGAAAACGTTTGATTTCTCAGTTATTATTGAAAATTTAGTTCACTCTCAATTTTCTGATGAGGATAGTCAAATTGAAATACAAACGATTGAAGACGAGGAACAACAAGAAGAAAGCGATTATAAAAAAGAAGCTGTTGACTTTTGGAATTCTGGAAAGAAGAAACGTTTGTCTATTGGCTGTGTCTAGTCGTCCCGAAAAATTGAGGAAGTTGAAGAAGGGGATGGACTAATCGTCTCAAAAATTCGGGACGACTAGCCAAGCTAATGTACAATATTTTACTGCTCATCCCGAATTTCGGGACCACGAGACACTTCGTTATCTTTTACAACCGTTCATCAAAGGTTTAAGAAGCTTTGTTCAGATCGACAATTAGGAAGATGGCAAGAAAAAGTTGACAGTGGCGGTAACAGAGAAGATAAGCTATACAACTTTCGACTGAAGAAGGCTATTGATTCGAAGGTGACAGTTCACGATACATGTAGATGTTCGAAGATGGGCTTTACAAAAAAATCGTGAATTGGACATGCCACAGTTAGAATCATCACGTTGGTGGGTATGGCAATTCAAGAAACAGCATAACGTTTCGCTAAAAATCAGAAAATTTTATTGCTCTGTCATCTTTTCATGAAACTAGAGCTATAGAACAAGAATGTGATGTTTTTCAAAACAATATAAAACCAGAAATTCTGAGGTATGGGAAATTCAACATTTTCAATTCCGATTAAAGTGGCTTCAATTTGGGATTACACAGGGGATGGACTTTAAGCTTTCAATGAACAAAAACTTATGGAAAATGTTCTTCAATCGGTATCCTCCACCATGCATAGCTATACGATTCAGCCAACCATATCTGCCGATGGAAGATTACTTTCACCCCTTTTTGTAGTTTTGAAAGGGCTGTTCGGACAATTTGGACCGAAAGTAAAAGAAGGACCTTTTAAAGCAAACTATATTTATTTGCAAACCTCTTAATCCGGTAAACTTTCTTTAGAATTGCTGAAAATGTGGCTTCATCATGTATTTTTTCCTCCCATAGATGAAAATTCTGTATTATTATTAGTTTCATGGAGTGGCCAGTGTGAATGAACTGTGGAAACAGCAATACCAGAAGGTAAAAAACCTTTTACTAAAAACAATTTCAAAGGTCACAACTGGGAGAATTCAGCCCTTGGATGTGTTTGGCTTTAGGATTTGGAAGAATTTCATACAAAAAATCTCTGACCCAACTATTCTTTTAAGGTTTGATATTAACTTGCATATTAGGAATAACATTATAAAGTTACAGTCCCTCTCACATAATGAATTGTCTTTACCTAGATTGCATCTCAAGCTAATATTGTAACACATCATCAATTACAACAATTTTGTGTAATAACAGTAAAGAAAATACATTGCTTAGCTCATAAAAGAGTAAAAGCCCTAAATGTTAACGATTGCTTGAAAAACTATTTTTTTATAGACTGGGATCATCTTTTAATCTGAAAAGTAACACAAAAATCGGCGCCGGACATCAACCTAACCCATCTTGTTAGGGGAATAACTGAATTATTAATAGGACCTAATAAGAAAACTCAACTATTTTTGGTTAGAGGGTAATTTTTTTCAATTGAAATAACTACTATTATATTTTTAAATCAGAATTCATATATATTAGTAAAGAATCTTATTATTTGGTTGAAGAATTAATTATTTTGTTGATTCAACTGTTTGGGAGAAAATTGATGTATTGTTTCGAAAATGTATTTTTGTTTTGGGTAGAAAACGAGTCTTCTTTGTTGAAAATTCACCTCTTCAGTTGAGGATTGAATCATTCTGTTGAAAATTGCTTTTCGCTTCAGTTCAACTAATTAAAAATTCGTATTTTTTGGTTGAAAATTAAGTTTTCAAACTGAAAATTTAATAATTACATTTTTTGTTGGAAACTTACTTTTGTTGTTGTTAAAAGTTCCATCTTTTTGGTTAAAAGTTGAATTATTTTGTTGAAAATTCATTTCATTTTAAGATTCACCTCATTAGTTGAAATTTTGTGTTTTTTGTTAAAAGTTCGTCTTTCTTGGTAGAAAGTTAATCTTCTTTGTTTAAAAATCATCTTTTTGGTTGAAGACTCAACTATTCTGTTAAAAATGTATCGTTCTGCTTGAATTTGAATAGTTGAAAATTCATTTTTCTTTCTTGAAACTTAATTTTTAAAACTGAAAATTTAACTATTCCGATTTCGGTTGAAAACTTATCCTTCACAAGTTGAAGATTCAACTATTTGGTAGGAAATTCATGTATTTAGTTGAAAATTTGTCTTTTTAGGTAGAAAATTAATCTTCTTGGTTGAAAATTTTTCTTTTTGGTTAAGGATTCAACTATTCTGTTAAAAATGTATCGTTTTGCTTGAATTTAACTAGTTGAGAATTCGTTTTTCTTTCTTGAAACTTAATTTTTGAAACTCAAAATTTAACTATTCCATTTTTGATTGAAAACTGACCTTTTTTAGTTGAAAATTCAACTATTTTATTAAAAGTTAGCCTTTTTTAGTAGAAAGTTGATTTTAATTGTTTAAAATTAATCTTTCTGATTAAGGATCGAACAATTCTCTCAAAAATCTGTATTTTTGCTTGAATTCCACTAGTTAAAAATTCGTTTTTTGTTGTTAAAAATAAAGTTTCGAACTGAAAATTTGAATAATCCAATTTTGGTTGAAAACTTATCCTTCATAAGTTCAAATTCAACTATTTGGTAGAAAATTCATGTATTTTGTTGAAAATTCTTCTTTTTAGGTAGAAAATTAATCTTCTTTGTTGAAAAATCATCTTTTTGGTTGAGGATTCAACTATTCTGTTAAAAATGTATCTTTATGCTTGAATTTAACTCGCTCAAAATTCGTCTTTCTTTATTGAGACTTAGTTTTTTAAACTCAAAATTTAACTATTCCATTTTCGGTTGAAAGCTTATCTTTTTTTGTTAAAAATTCAACTATTTGGTTGAACATTTATGTATTTTGTTGAACATTCGTCTTTTGATTGAAAATTAATTTTCTTGGTTGAAATCTTATCTTTGCAGGTTAAAAATTCATCTATTTGGTAGAATTTCAACTATTTTGTTGAAAATTTAATTATTTTGTTGAAATCTTAAGGTAGATGTCCCAGTAATCGTGAGATTTGAGGTGTAAACGCTAGAAGTAAGTATTTTCCGCATAAAAATACAATCCTAAAATTTTTTTAAGTAAGTTTGAACAGTGCTTGTTGTGGAAACCAAATTATTTTTTTATACAAATAGTGCACATGGGTAAAAAAATTCATTTGTATTGCCGGTGGCGATGAATCATGAAAGTGGAAAATAGCTTAACATTTAGGTTAGGAAAGGCGTTTCTTTGCTAAAGCTTTTAATATGTCAAGAAATTACTTGATCGGGACGAAAATAATTTTTTTTTTGTAATAAAAAATAATTATTGTTTCATAAAATTAAGTAAAATCTTCATTTAGTACCTTCTCGTTCGAGAAATATCGATCACGATTATAGGGACGTTTTAAAAGCATAGTTGCTCTGACTTGTTACTGTGAGCAGTAATCGTAATATAAATTAGTGCTTAAAACTGAAAAAAGGTAATGTAAAATATTGGCATGACTTTAGTGATTTCATTATAAATTTTTTAGTTTATTTTCATTTTTCAGTGAAGTTAATATTTAATATTTTTTATATTTTGACAACGCAAACAGAACATAACCTCCAAATACACATGATTTTTTTAGTCACTGCAATTTATCAAATTTCGTCATTGTGTTTATAATTCATGTTGCAAAAAAGTTAATTATACAAATTACAAGACTGGACAACTCACAATTACTAGTACATGGCAGATTTGGAAATCACGATAACTGGGACATCAGTGCTTTTTGATTTTGAATCATTTATTAATAAAAAGCAATATTAAATATAATGTCAAGACAATTTTAATAATATTCTAGGATGTTTAATGCTTCAATCAGTACCAATCATTTTTTTTTAAATAATCCTTCCAAAACAATTTTCTAAATATTTGAAGTCAATGAAATCTCTTATGGTCACGATTACTGGGACGTTTAACTTATCTGTGTAGGATAAATATTCAGCTATTTGGTGAAAATTGAACTTCTTGTTGAAAATTAAATTATTTTGTTGAAATCTTATCTTCGTAGTATAAAAATTCACCTATTTGGTAAAAATTCAAGTATTTTGATGAAAATTTAATTATTTTGTTGAAAATTCAACTGGTTTGTTGGAGTCTTCGTTTTTGGTTAAAAATCCAACTGTGTTGTTTAAAATTCGTCCTTTTAGATTGAAAATTCATCTTTTATCCGAGTTAGCCTACGTCTACGTTGCTTTCAGGAGGATGGGAGTAAAGAAAAACTACTGTCGTCAACGAGTGGGTCAGTGTGGGGGGTAGAAAAAAGAGCAAAATTGGTAACGTACTTTATTGACGTTCCGTTATCGTTTTAACCAATTTTCACATTACATCTAGCCCCTTTTTTATCTGATAATAAAGAGAAAATTTTAAAGCAGGACCTCATAGAGGCGAATTTGTCATAACTGGGAACCGTGTCAGGTGAATGATTCAGTGTCTACAACTCGCTGGAGCAACTCGGTGGTACAACTTGGGCCAAAGCTTTGATAATTGATTCAGTAGGCTTTCATTAAAGTAGGTGCTAACGAAACATCGTTGCTTGTAGTGCCGAGCAGCGTTTTGGGTGAAGACACTTGAACATTTGTACGTCGCGTAGCTGCGGGTGCAAATAACCCAACGCCGGGAGAGTAGAGACCAGGACGAGCCAGATAGAGAAAGGAGGCTGGTATGATATATATATATATATATATATATATATATATATATATATATATATATACCTCTATCTATCTTTATATATACATCTATCCATATACTATATAGTATATATAGCGAGGGTGGAAAGGGGTTGGTGGGTGGCATTGGGCCGGTGGCGGCACCCTGTCTACCCGGACCGCTCGCCGGAGGCTCGTTGCCTAGCGACCCCGTATTGATCTCCACTGTATCTCGGCTTTTCCCCTTTCCCACGTGACTCTCTCGCGTTCTTCCTCGTCGGCTTCACCCCCTTTAACATCCCCCGCATCCATCCCCTCCGATTTCAGGTCTCTACCATTTCCCTCCTCCTCCACCACCCTCTCACCCTTTTCCTCTCTCTTTAACTTTTTTCATCTCTCTCAATCTTTTCTTCCTTTGACTCTTTTTGTCTCCCTCGCTATTTTTATGTCACTCTATCTTTTTTTTCTCGTCTCTTTTCATCTTTAGCTTCCTTCTTACTGTTTTCTTTCCCTCAGTATTCTTGTCTTTTTCCATCTTTACTACTTTGCAACAATTTTTTGGTGAGTTGCTTAGTATTTTCATCTCTTTCCAGATTTTCTTCTCTCTCGATATTTTTTGCTTTACACTGTATTTGTCCTGTTTGACTCGCATTTCGTTACTTTAAACTTTTTCGTCTTTTCTATCCTTTCCTTCTTCCACACACTTTCAATCATTCCACGCATTTCTTGATCCTTTCATGTTTGGATGCTCAGTTTTTCCTTTTAAAATTTCAACACAATTTTCTTGTACTTTCAATTTCTTTCTATATCAGTACTCTTCTTGGATATACTTCCGAAAAGGTCACCCAAGAATATTCACTTGATACTTGATACTTTCTCAAGATTTAATATTTTCATGATGGAACGCGGTTTAAGATGAGGAAATATTATTCTCATCTTTTTCGATTCTCAATTTTGACTCAGGGGCCGTTCAGAAATAACATAACGCTTTTTTGGACATTTTTACTCCCCTTTCACCTCTTCCATGTAAAGCACAGTACTGTTTCGTTACCCCCCCCCCCCCCCCCCGCCCTCACACCCTAAGTGTTACCTAACTTGTATATACAAATTAATTCGCTAAAAATAAGAGACAACCTTTGTTGAAAATCATCTTAATTTTTTATTCTTTAAATTAATAATTAGTTTTTTATAAAAAAATCAGCCAAAAATACCACAGCACTCTTATTCCGTTATTTTTGCGTCTAGAGACTCAAAAACGAAGTTTTTGTGTAAAATCTTTAAAAAGATATTTCAAGAAAAAGTCAAAATTTTAGTTTTTTGTTAAATCATGAATAACTCCCGGGATAATGGCCATGTTTTAATATTTTAGGGCTCATTTTAGAGATAAATTTATTTAAAATATGCGTGATGTATGAAAATACTTTTAATTTTCACTTCTTTTTTCCTGGATTCTGTCGAAATCGGAACGTGAACAAAAATTTCATAAAAAATGCAAAGTAAAATCGTTCATGAAAGAAATATAGATAGATAATTATGCTGTCAATTTTAAGGACATTTAATGAATGATAAATGATTAAACCATTCCTAATTTTGTATTTTATATTTGTATTTTTACGAAATTTCTTTTATAAGCTCAGACTTATGCTTTAACCAAGAAAAAATTAATAAAACTTTCTTGAGACATTACGGACCTCCTACGTAAAACTTAAACATCTTAACTGTTTTCCGATATTTTCTAAAAAAATTACTCTATGTATTATAAAATATAGCATATTTTTTATAACACATGCATGATTTCAGCCCTTTTCAAAGCCAGTAAAGTGGGACTAAAGTAGTGCATTTCAACCAAAGTGAGGTTAGAGGTAGCAAAAGTACACGTTTGCTCCCTAGGGAGCAAAAGTGTGTCATCACACGTGAATGATGAAAATTTATACATCTATGAGCTCACATTTCGAACTCTGAAAAAGTGATCGTCGAAAGTTGATCACGTTGAGAGATTGGGCCAACTGGAAGCTATAATTTACCATAAATTACATATAATTTCTTTTTTTTATATTTATGGTAATTTATAAATTCACCATAAATTTTCAAAATTTAATGAATTTCTGTAACTATTCAAAAATCAAAAAATTTCAGTACTAGTCGAAAACTGTTTTTATCTTTTTATGTTGATTTTTCACCATAATTTTCTTTCTATCTATAGATTTTTTCTCATTCTAAATATATTTTTCTCACTATCTTTGTGTTTCCCAATTTTTTTCATCTTCCTTGCTCTTTTCCAAATATGCAGCTTGCTTTATAGAAAATAATTCAGCAAAAAAGAATACTTAAAATCGCTGTACTTCAAAATAGTTGGAATTAAATTCAGTACTTGGCAGTATTTAAAACCCAATTCTGAAATTCAGTTAATGAACACTTAAAATTAATCCAACTTTGTTAAAAACAAGACCAATTCCCTAAATTTAATCCGAAGCAATTTTAATGGATAAAATTTTTTAACATATTCTTTTTTACTTTGAATTTGAAACCCGATCTGATTAAATAATATATGAATAGTTCATTTTATATTTTTATAAGTTAGATATTATTTCAATATTCAAAGCAGGATGTATTTATACTTTTTTTTTTGCATTTTCATTTATGATTTGAAAATATTACGTTTTATTATTTCCCTATCTTTTGACACTTTTAAAATCGGTTCGTCTTTCTCAATATTTTCTTTTCCTACAGTATTTTCGATTTTATCCATCTTTTCTTCTATCCACTTTTGACAAATTTTCGTCTTTTTCCATTTTTACTTCTTATGCGTTGCTTTGTTTTCCTTTCAGTATTTTTTTCAACAATCTCTTCATCATTCTCAAACTTTTCATCTTTCTCAATCTTTTCTTTACCGACACTTTTATTATTGCATGTATCCTTTCCTCCTCAATTTATCATTTTTTTCTCCTCTTTCAGTTTTTCCTACTCACCAGTTTCGTGTTCATCAATTTCTTCCCCTTTTAAGTTTGTATCATCTTTCTCACATTTTTCGTCCTTTTATTTTCTTCGAAATTTTGAATCTTCCTGATCCTCTTATTCTCTACTTAATCAATATATTTTCTCTCTTAGCTTTCTCATATTTTAATAATTTGTCTATTTTTGATTTGTTTTCCTCACTATTTTTATCATTCCCAATTTCTATTCCTCTCTTTGAATCTCTTCTCTTTACTCTTTTTCTCTTCATTTTTCTCTGCAACTATTCGTTTTCTGGTAATTGTTTTCCTTTTTCTGTTTCTCATCCTCTCTTTGTCTTTTATATTCTTTGTGGTTTTTCTCTCTCCTTCTCATTGTTTATCATCCCTCCTGTTGAACTTCCTGCCAATTTCTCTTTCTCTTTCTGTCACAGAGGTACACCCCATACATTTTTACGCCTGTTATCTGAGTGTGCATATTACTCCGCGAGTGAGCGATTGAAATAGCAGACTTTTCCCGGTTATGGAATGCACTGCCGGGAGCGGAAGAGGAAACGTGGTTATGCCGATAATTTGCGTAATTTGCGACACGATTGTGGAGGGGGTGAAAAGAGGAAGACGGAAGGGAAGAGGAAAACTCGTTCAGCAAAGATCTGTGAGGTGTAGGAAAGCACGGGCTTTAGAATTGGAGTAAAAGCGAGAAAATATTCTATGAGTCGAGATTTTAATGAGACATGCTGGAAATTACTATGAGGGAACTTTTTCCCTTTTATTTTTATGTATATTTTTATCAAGATTTGAATGTTTCATTTGATATTTCTTCCTATATTTTAACTAGCTTCTCTTATTCACATTTTTTCTATTTATCCCTATCTTATTATGTCACATTTTTTTACTCCCTGTATACCCTTTCCGGTTTTTTATAATACGACTCCAAGTAATGCCCGACATACTCAATCATGTGGGTTTTTTTTATCCTTGAAATCCCCTGCCGTATGCAACTGGATTTTTATCGGAAGCGCTCGCATTAGCTTGAACATTTTGTCAGAGAAGTGGAAAACTGCAGAAAACCAAAACTTCTTATCACAGATGGTTACCGACAGATGAGTTTGGATTTAGAAATTCAATAGCATCGAGTGCCCACATCCATCCTCGGCATCTAACCTCCCGCTCGACAGTAGCTAAACGCAGTGAAAATACGACTGAATGAAAAAATTGTAAAAAGTTCTTTTGGCTTAAAAAACGGTTGGTTTCGAATATCTCCAAAAATTGGTTTGAGGGCAAAAATTTATGAAGAAAACTTGCACATTTAAGAAATTCATCTTAAAAATACATCGACAAAATACATCTGAGCCCAATAGATTTTGAGCCAAATTCATATTCATAAATATGAGAAAAGAACTAATTTTAATCATTTTTTAAAATTAAATTAAGGTAATCATTTTTATATCACAGTGAAACGTTTTGAACTTCATTTTTTGGGATATCTTGACAATACTTTTTTGTGATAACTCAAAAATAAGTTGAGCTAAGGTCATAGAAATTGACAAATTATAGTCCTAAATACAGATTGTTTTAAATCTCGTAATTTTTTTACATTTTTATTATTTCCAGTGATAAATTATGACAGTGTAATTTCGTTATAAAATATAAAAATCTATGAACAGTCCGAAGTTGGTTGGGCAGTTTTATGAATCTTATTTTTGTAATAAAAATGTAAGTGCACAATAATAAATTATATTTAACATTATAATATATACAATTACTGAGACGAATAATTTTTAAATAAAATTGAGAAATCATACAATTTAAAATATGACAAGAATTAATAGATGTTTCATTAATATTTACGTATGTACCATCTTGTAAAATTTCGATTTTAGTGTTTTTTTACACGTATGACATTTATCTGAAATTACGGAAAATCGGGAATCGTTGACACGCTAGAAAAGAAAAGAAAAAATATTTCTTCAGGCAAGTTTTTGTTGATTAAAGAAGGGGACGATTTAGAGAAGAAAGTCCAGATATCATTTAGGCAAAATTTGGTTTAAATAGAAAAAACCATACATTTTTCAAATACATTAATATTTTATGTAGTCAAGTTTATTCATTTTGATGAAATTAATCTATTGAATTATATAAAAATTTTCTATTAGCTATGAACAATTAACAATAAAGCAATGAATGATAATAAGAAATAAACAATAAATAATAATAAAAAACATGCCTAATAGTCTTTTCCATCCCCTTTCCAAACATATATGTATCTATATTAGGCTGGTTAAAAAAAAATCGACTATTTTTTTTCGAAACCACATAAAAACTCCCGGAAAGGTGTAAAAAGACGCCTGTGAAAAACAGAGCTCTTAATATTAATATTTAGAGGTCGCTCATCGCGAATTTCTATTTCCCATTTAAATAGCATGTGAATTTTTTTTTTTAATTTCGAGTTTTGTAACTCTTGAACGGCTTGATGAATTGCTGAGACCATAAGATATTCTTGTAGGGAATTCGACGTTCTACAAAAAAGGTCTCTTATGATTTTTTCATAAATTTACTCCTTCAAAAGTTATTTGAAGTTAAAGTTCAACACATAATAAATTTATCGTTTTTTTTCTTGATTTTTGGAAAATTTTTGAAATTTATGACTAATTATCGTAATATTTTTTTCGGAAATTTTATAGTTCATAATTTTCTTTGAGAAAAAGATCGTTTAACAATTTTTAAATCGAAAAGCTCAGTATCTTTATTAAAGATACTGAGCTTTTCGATTTAAAAATTTAAAGTTCAGTATCTTGATTAAAGATACTGAGCTTTTCGATTTACAAATTTTTAAACGATCTTTTTTTCAAAGAAAATAATAAACTATAAAATTTCAAAAAAAAATATTACGATAATTAGTGATAAATTTCAAAATTTTTGCAAAAATTAAGAAAAAAACGATAAATTTATTATCTGTTCAACTTTAACCTTAAATAACTTTTGAAGGAGTAAATTTATGAAAAAATCATAACAGACCTTTTTTGTAGAGCGTCAAATTCTCTACAAGAATATGTTATGGTCCTAGCAATTCATTTAACCGTTCAAGAGTTACAAAACTACAAATTAAAAAAAAAATGCACATGCTATTTAAATGGGAAATAGAAATTCGCGATGAGCGACCTCTAAATATTAATATTAAGAGCTCTGCTTTTCACAGGCGTCTTTTTACACCTTTCCGGAAGTTTTTATGTGGGGGTTTTGAAAAAAAATAGTCGATTTTTTTGAACCAGCCTAATGTATATTTACTTCTGTCTTATTTCTTTATAACTATACTTATACAAATATCAACGAAAATATGAGACAATCATCTATGAGGAAAAAAAGTTTTCATAAAATGAGCATAATATTACAGTTACACTATTTAACGAACGCGTCTTAACTACTTTGGAGCGGTATTTTTAATCTTTTATTTTCTTAAGAGCAAGAGCCTAAAATAAAAAAATTAGAACTGTCCACTTTACTGTACTGTAAAGTCCCCCCAGAAAACAAGATATAATAATTAATAATATTGTACTATAGATATAATGAATAAAAATTATTATAATAAATTCCAGAGTAAATCAAAAGTAAACCGGGTCTGCATTTTATTTCACCAAATTCGGTTATGTCAATTTATTAAAATCCTTTTCATTGTATTTCGATATTTGATTTTCACAGTGCAAAAGTGCAGAAAATTGTCACATTTTTTATATAACGTGAGCGAAAGTAATTCTATTATGCAAAAATGGGCTAAACAAATGAAACAAAAATTTTTCAACAGTTTCGAAGCGTTATAAAAATCGTTATGTTTGATTTTTAAAATTAAATTTTACCACATAAGGTTCATTTTCCGTCAGACTTTTCAGAATTTCAGCCTTTTTTAATTTTTGATGCTGAAATATATATATTTGAAATTGCACTTTGAAATTTGTCTCTTTGGAGATCTTTATCATTTTCGAAGATGAATATTCTATAGGGAGAAAATTTAAAAAATCCAGTGAACACTCAAATATTTTAGAATTTAAATTTCTTGCAGTCGAATTACAAAAACAAATTTCACATTATTTCATACCTTGTTTAACTAAACCTCAAAGTAGAAATATTTTGAGCTACTTTGAAAATTGCTGACTCATTAGAAAAAAATCTGCCCGCTTCGCGGGCACATTCTCATCGCGCGCTTGGCGCGCGGCTCGCTTCGCTCGCAAGTTTGAGCGCGCCTAGGGCGCGCAACTGTTGGATCTCGCGCTTCGCGCTCGATCATATATTTATTTCGCGCTTCGCGCTCGATTATGTATTCACCTCGCGCTACGCGCTCGGGCGTATCTACATCGCGCTTTACGCTCGGTTGCTCTAGATTTTTCAACTTCGTGTTCGACTTCGATGAAAAGAAAAAGTTTGTTTGCAAATATTATAAAATTATCAAAACCTCTACATATTAAGTGATTGTTAAATTTGTTTTTATTTTAGACTGAAAAGGAACTTTATTTACTCAAGGTTCTATCGACCTTAAGGAACACATTCTCATCCAGACACTCGCGCTTCGCGCTCGATATTTGATTTGAAAATCATTTGAACCTTGCGTTCCACGCTCGGTTCTGTGCATTTGATTTTTCTATTTTCAATGCTGTTTTTTACGAATAAAACAAAAACTACGCGTCATATCAAAAAGTGAATGATGAGAAATTTGTAGATCTTTTTTGGGTGCACAATTTTGGTGAAATGATCTTTTCTCGTATCTTGCATAGTTTCACAGCAAAATGGAATTTTTGATTATTTTTTTGTGCGATCAAAATTTGAATTTTTTATTTTTCAAAAAATTCAAAAAGTTGTTATGAAAATATTATAGGGCGTTCAAAAAGCAACGTTTTTCTCCTCTTGACTTTTTTTCATATCGTGCGTTTTTCGGCTTAAAATGTACATTTTCGTTTGTTTTTTGGAATTTTGAAAATGCTATAACTCCAGTAATTTTTGTTTTATCACGAAAAGTCATTAGAATATTTTGTTCGTCATTTTGCGTACTACTAATAACCATACATAGAATTTTTAAATCTTCAAAAAAAGTGGTCTCAAAAATTTTCAAAATGTGCTCACTTTTTGAATTTTCATCCAAAATAGCTGGTTAACGAACTCGTTCTCTATTTTTCGGCCATAAAAAAGTGTGCCAAAGCTCAATCAAATCTGATCATTTTTTCGAAAGTTATCGTGGCTACAGACAGACAGACAGACAGACAGACAGACAGACAGACAGACAGACAGACAGACAGACAGACAGACAGACAGACAGACAGACAGACTACAGACAGACAGACACCTTGGTAAAAACCGTTTTTTCTGGCTCAGGGGGTCTCAAAACGTGGAGATTTGATGAAAACCGACTATGTCAAATTTTACATAAAACCAATACCTTCTCATTC
>CAKNYM010048386.1:0-11719 GCA_932195095.1 Andricus curvator | reverse complement strand
ACAGACAGACAGACAGACAGACAGACAGACAGACAGACAGACAGACAGACAGACAGACAGACAGACAGACAGACAGACAGACAGACAGACAGACAGACAGACAGACAGACTACAGACAGACAGACACCTTGGTAAAAACCGTTTTTTCTGGCTCAGGGGGTCTCAAAACGTGGAGATTTGATGAAAACCGACTATGTCAAATTTTACATAAAACCAATACCTTCTCATTAGAATGAGAATGTAAAAAGGATTAGAACCAACGCGAAATTTCCAGAGTAATTGAATAAAGAACTGGTTAACATATACTTTAAATCTTGGATTTTTTTATATTTCTCCTTACAAAATATTCATTTCAGAAGATGAAGAAAACCTCCAATGTGACGAATTTCAAAGTGCAGTTTTTAAAATTTTAGCATCAAAAATTGAAAAAGGGCTCAAATTCAGGAAATTCTGATAAAAAATGAATCTTATGAGGCAAGTTTTGATTTAAAAAATCAAACACTACTATCTCAATAATGCTTCGAAAGTGTTGAAAAATGGTTGTTTTATTTATTTTTATAGTACCTTTCTTGCTCATTATTTCATATTAGAGTTACTTCTGCTCATATTATATAAAAAATGTGACATTTTTCTGTACCTTTGCACTATATAAATCAAATTTCGATATGATAAAAAAAGTTATTGAATAAATTCATGTGGACAATGAGTTCGGAAAACATTGATAATTATCATATTTAAGTATCCAAATTTTTTTAAATCAGGCCTCAACCGACTTTTGTGAAATAAAATAGGATGACCCTATAGTCATTTTTTAGTTTAAAATTATATATTTGTCAGTTTACAAAACTATAAGTTCAGCATACTTCATATTAAACATATCATAGATCAGGGCTGGCAAGAAAAAAAAAGAAGCCCGAATCTCAAATTGCATTTTCGATATTTTTGTTTCTTTTGGATCAAAAATTAACCACGTGGAAGGAGAAACAAAATTGATGTTTTTTCACAGAAAAATAAATTTTTCTCGAAAATGGCAGATCATAAAGCAAAATGATAAAAAACATAAAATATATGGCCTGTTAAAATAAGTATTGTTTATTAATAAGTTAAAAAAAATATGTATACTTAAGGAGATATGCGAAGAAAATTCTCATAAAGAAGCGTTAATCAACTATTCCACTTACTGAGAGGTCTTTTATATACATTTAAATTATTTTCATGATCTTAAAAATAAAATTCATATAAACCAGTTTAAAAATAAATAATTTTACATGTTAGTATGAATTGTTTTTTAAGAATTTAAAAATAGTTTTAAATAATTAAAATGTGTATTAAAGACATCACAGGAAGTGGAATAGATGAATAATGCTTCTTTATAACAATTTTTTCGCATATGTCCTTAAATACGCATAATTAAATTTAAAATCATCAACGAAAGATACTCATTTTAAAAAACCGGATCTTTTATATTATGTATATTCTGCGTTATGGTCTGCCGTTTTCGAGAAAAATTTATTTTTCTGTGAAAAGAGCCAAATTCGCGATGAGCGACCTCTAAATATTATTCGATTTATTTATTTTTTCACGCAATTCATTTTAGCCCTTTTTTTAAACAAGAAATTTTCTACTACAAATTTTTCAACTTAGAACTAGGCACTTTAAAATAAGAATTGCACAAAGTGTGTCGAATTTCACACAGTTTTTGGTCCTGCTTGGATGTATAAAAAATTGTTTCTTTAATTCAATTAATTTTTGAAAGATGTTAGTCCGAGTTTTAAAATTTTTTAATTAACATAAATTTCGATATTAAACTGATTATTTCCAAAAATAATTTTTGGAGAACAAAAAAAATCTGCCTCGGCCCAGATTTGAACCGGAAACACCACCATCCATGAATGGAGCGTTAGCCAATGACGCAACTGAGGCAAACCTCCACTCATGCTTGGTGGTGTTTTTGGTTCAAATCCGGGCCGAGGTAGATTTTTTCTTGTCCTTCAAAAATTATTTGTCCAAAGTAATCGTTTTAACATCGAAATTTGTATTAACTAAAAAATTCTTTAATTCAGATGTATAATAATTGGTTGAAAAACGTATAATATATCATTATAAAAATGAATAGTTTTATTTAATTTTGAAAAGTGGAAAGTTAAAATTGTGAGATATCGTTCTCGGAAGTTCTACCTCGTTTTTGTTGAGTAGATTACCGCCGACTTTTCTTATAAACATAATAGGATTTGAACCGAGTAACCAGAAAATGACCACAGTTGCGGTTCGTAAAATTTAAGGACAAGTCCCAGGCGTGTCTAATGGAACAATCCCATCATACGTGAGAGTATTTTGTTGATGAATTTACGATCGAGACGGATTTGGCATAAAGGGGTGTTTGGATGGTTGGGTATCGAAATGAGCAATAGTAATTGGATATGTGGTTTACGTGTAATCCTCGCTGGGTGAGAGAGAAATATAGATCGAACCGGTTTTCACTAATCTAGTCATAAATGTAGACAATCCATTTATTACTAATTTAGTTACTGTTTAAAATTTTCTGAAGCTCATGTGTCCTGAGACATATGGAACTGTTTAAGGCTTTCAGTTCGATCACCAAAGTTAAGCAGCGCTTGGCTTAGTCGTTCTCGGATGGAGGCCGTCGTACTAAATGAGTGAATCTTATCGGCTTTTAAACTGCCTTCACTTTCAAAAAAAAAACTGGATACAAATGATTATCCTGCAGAAGTTGCCGAGAATCCAAATAAGAAAATAATAGTATATTGTGTATCAAGGGCGTAAAGAAGGCTATTTTGACGAGTGTGAACTTGCCGCCCGAGCGAAGCGAGGTCGGCAGTCACACGAGGTAAAATAGCCGTACGCCCTTGATACACACCATACTATTTGTCCAACCCTTCTTGAAAACAAGCATGTTAAGCAGATAGAGGATGTTTGGTGTACTTGACAATTTTAGATTGTAACTGAAAGAAAGAAATAGCGTACTTTGCAGAAGGAAGACTGTGGGGTTCAGTGATACAATTTTTTAAAAGATAAAGATAATTATGTGTAGCGGGTGTAAAGTTTTATGTAGCGGACATAAAGTGTTATTTAGCGGGCGTAAAGTGTTATGTTGCGGGCGTAAAGTTTCATGTTGGCCCGGCGGCGAAGTGCGCATGTGCGAACGTCACTCGGCTGGAGCGGCCACATTACGCCTGCCTCACGTGCATGCAATGGCGCGTTTTCAAGGGGGGTCGGACAAAAATACATTTTTTGCGGAAAATTTTGATCGGACCCTTCTTCTATTAAAAATGAATAGGAAGACGTTTGGAGAAACATGACATTATTTTAGATGAATACACGGAGAATGTGTGTTAAATTTTACATAACTTAGTTCGGTAAACGGAGGACATTACGGCATTATATTAAAATTTCACTTTCAGCCATGTAAAATGAAATAGGGTAATATTTGATGTGAAAATATGAATTAATAATGAAAAATCATTATAATTTAATTCGCGATTCAGTAAGAATTAATTCAACTAGATAATACAGGTAACCTGACAGTTGGGTAAAATGAGATGTCGATTACCTAACAGTTAGGTAAAATGAGTCGAACTGTTAGGTACAGTTTCAATCAAAGAAAACAAAGTCTACCTCTCTAAATAAGGGAATTCTACATCCCAGTCATGTAAAATTTCGTGCGCCAGCAAAGAAAAAACATTCTTGATACACCAGAGACTCGCTATTTGAACGCGCGATCGAACGCGTTATATGAATTCCTAGAGTTGCTGGTCCCCACAGTTTCTCAGGGGGCAGGGCGACAGACGTTTGCGACTCCGCCTCTAAACAGACGCATGCACTATACTACTCAGTCAAGTAGATTGCGCAATATTATGGAAACGGTTCAGGCGGCCCTGACTGTTTACGTTTCGCTGTACGCGTTATATGAACAAGGCCATTTTCAGGCAACCCCCGAGATTGTTCATCTATCGAGTCTCTAGTGTACAAACAGATTCTGTGGAAGGTCATCCACTACTACACACATGCTTACACACATCATACAATTCATAAGTATATTGTTGGTAAATATACACAATTTCACTTAAACAATTAAATTAAATTACAATACATAACATACGGTAAAGTCGCACGCTTTTAACGATTTCACTATTAAAAATCGAAAACGCTGTGACGGGTTATAAATTTGTAGAAATTAAATAAAAACATTGGATAATTTTTTATTTCAAATTTTCTAACCTTAAAACTTTAAATTATTTAATTTTCAATTTTTTCAAATTTTTGCAAAGCCTACTTTTTAAAAATACTATAACATTGTGCGTGCTATGCGCGCTCTAATGACCCTTTCTTTAGAAAAAGAACTCGGTTCATTTTCTATAATTTTGTTATAGATTTTACAGAAAATCTTATATTATTTGAGAACGTTGTACATGATTTACAGAAGTTTCCTTATTATAGCGAGAAAATTACAGTGAATTCAATATGAATGACAATTTTTTCCACTTACTTACAATTCTTTGTTTTGGTGGAAAATTAGTTTTCTTATTGAAAATAATTTTTTTTAACTAAAAAGTGAACTAAATTTTTTTTTGAAATTTTTTTGTAGACATTTAATCTTTTCGGTAGAGAATTCATTTTTTTTCTTGAAAATTTAAATACTTCTACGAAAATTTAAGCTATTTGCTTAAAAACTTATTTCTATATCTGAAAATTTAACTAATCTATTTTTTTGTTGAAAATTTAGCTTTTTCAGTTAAAGATTTATCTATTTTGTTGAAAATTTGTCTTTTTTGATAGAAAATTAACCTTTTTAGTTAAAATTTATGTATTTTATTTAATTACTTTGTTAAAAAATAGTTTTTTCTTATTGAAAATTAATTTTTCACACTAAAAATTTAACTCAATTTCTTATCGAGATTCTTTTTCATAGAAATCTAATCTTTTTGGTAAAAAATTCATTTGTTTAGTTAAAAATTCATTTTATTTTCTTAAAAACTTATTTCTCTAACTAAAAATTAAACTATTCTATACTTTGTTAAAAATGTATGTTTTGTAGTTGAAAATTCATGTATTTTCTGGAAAATTATTCTTTTTTTGGTAGAAAATTAATCTTTTCGAAATTTAAGAATTTTAAATTAGATTAAAATCAAATTCAAAATCCCATTTAACGTTTTTTTGTGGTTTTATTTTCAGGAATTATATACATTAATCTTTTTGGTTGAAATTTTTATTTCTTTAGTTGAAAATTATTTTTTATATTGAAAATTAATTTTTCTAGATGAAAATTTAAAAATTAATTTTTTAAACTAAAAATTTAAATATATTCCATTTTTCCTCAAATTTTTTGTATAGCCATTGCATCTTTTCCTTTGAAAATTCATTTGTTTGGTTGAAAATTTAACCAATTTGTTGAAAATTTATTTTATTTGTTTAAAAACTTATTTCTCTAACTGAAAATTAAACTATTCTATTCTTTGTTTGAAATCTATGTTTTTAGTTGAAAATTTGTCTTTTTTTGATAGAACATTCATCTTCTTGGTTGAAAATTCACCTAATCGGTGAAATGTTTTGTTTTTGTTTGAAGATGCATCATTTCAGTTGAAAGTTCATTTCTTTTGTTGAAAATTGAACAAATTTCGTTGAAAATATTTTTTTTTGTTATTAATTTTTTCAACGAAAAAGGTAGCTACTTCATTTTTGCTAGAAAATTTATCTTTTTAAGTTGAAAATTCACTTATTTTGTTAAAAAATTTTTCTCTTTTATGAGAAATTCAATTATTTATGTAGAAAATTTATATTTTTTTGTTATAAATTCAACTTTGTTTTCAAACATTAGTCTTCGGGGATCTCCCGCCTCGAAGTTCGAAATCAGTTTTCCAGTGACGTCTGATGTTTTTTCATCACCCGCATTTTTATACGTCAATTTTTAAATACATTCTACTTTCATTTAGTAAATCTCTTTAAAAATTCTGCAATCTATACTTTCCTTTAAGTGAATCATTAACTTTATATCATTCATTTAATAAAATGTTACAATACTTTGCGTTATTTAATAATATACTGGTATGAAAATAATACAACCCTTATATCAATTATTACATATCAGAATTTTCACGTTTGGACTTGAGATTTTACATAACACTTTTGTATTATTTATAGTTCTGTTTTGTATTAAATCCTAAAATAATTGTAAACTTTATCTAAATGCAGTAATGTCCTCCATTTACCTAAGGGGTCGTGCATAAATTACATAACACATTGGAGGGGGGGGGGGGTCTAGCTTAGTGTTACATAATGGTAAAAAACTACAGGGAAAAGTCGGAAAAAGCGTTACATAGGGGGTCAAAATTGTCGGAAAATTGCGTTACGTAATTTATGCACGACCCCTAACTAATTGGGTAAATTTTAATGAAAAAATGTTCTCCGTGTAGTATTTTATAGAACTGATTTTGCTCTATACAAATCTAATAAATAGACAATTTTAAATTAAAATCTTGTTTCGTAGATATGAAGTTTGTTCATTTCAATATTGTATGAATCAATAATGTACAAATCCTAAGGCGAAAAATTCCAATTGAAACAAATAAAATAATTAACCTTCTTTATTTCGCCTATTTTTATATGAATTCTTCACTGAAATAATTAACACATATTCATGAAAGCGATTTAATTCACATTCGTCCCGAATTCTCGAGAAGCGAATCAGGAATTCCAAACTGATCCAAGCAGAAGAGCCTAGTCATTTATTTCTATTATGACTCATCAAAGAATTCCTTTTGACATATGGTAGATGAGTTATGCTGGAAGCTTTTATATCATTTTCCATATGCTTCTTTTGGCACTTATATTCTGTTCATAATTTTGTTGGATTTTGTTGATTGCACATTTTTTTTTGAAAGAATTGACAATATAGTGCTTGAAATTTCTCTAGGTCGTATCGAAGAACAAATGTTAATATAAAAAAAAGTTTTCATTCTCGACAAGGAGTGATTTTAATATGACTTAAAAAAATTCGTGATAATTTGTTGGCCTTTATAACATTTTTGTAAAATAAGAAAGTTTTACCTCGATGCTTCAGGGTAAAATATTAAATGATTTTCAAATTCTTTTTGCCTCCATTTGTTTTTCCAAAATGTACTTTTCCGCACTATTATATTTTGTACTTAAACCATTTTTGTTTTTCGGTCCACCCTGATAAACAATATTCAATAATGAATTTGAAGCCACAAATTTAAAAAAATAATATTATTGGCTCAAAAAGTCACACAAATTTATAATACACATCCTGATGAAAGGATTTTTCTATAATCTCATTTTTTAATTTGTTTGTTGGAAGTATGCCATAAGGGCACGAGCATCAAGCTGCCCACTTGATGACAGATGACAAATTTTGGATTGTAACGTAAATTCTCATTATTCTTTCAATGTAAAAATGTAATTTTCTTTGTCACCGTCCAAAGTAGAAAAATTGGGCACCTCTAGTAAGAGTTTCTTAATTTTCTCGAAACCTAATCATATTTTTAATCAAACTTTCTTTGTAACGAGTCTGTAACTCAATAGCGAGAAAGAAAATCCTTACTTTTTAAAAATTAAAAATTAGATTTTTATCACCCTTCAAAGTTGACAAAACGTCCTCCTCGAACGAAAAAAACTTCCTCCTCCATTTTCTCAGAACGAAATAATATTTTTTTATCAAACTTTTTCTTGTATCGATTCAAGAATTCAATAGCTAGGAAGTGAATTTTTATTTTTATTTTAAATTGAAAATTGGATTTTTTATTACCGTTCAAAGTAGAAAAACACATGTACCCCGAGCGAAAAAAAATTCTCCCTACATTTTCTTAAAACCTAATAATATATTTCTCACAAACCTTTTTTTTATCGACTCAAAAACTCAATAGCTAAAAAGCGAATTCTCATTTTCTTTCTAAATTGAAAATTTGGTTTTTTATTACCGTTCAAAGTAGAAGAAACGTGCATCGTGAGCCAAAAAATTCTCCCTTCACTTTCTCGGGATCTAATAACATTTTCCAATACAATTTTTCAGGGTTCAATTCAGCTCTAATTAATTTTGAAATATAAGCATCCTGAATAAGCATAATAATCACTCGTTTGGGACAGGAAAAAAGAAAGGACAGCAAATATTGACGACCCTCAAGTTTCCTATATTTATGGATTTCAAACTTTTATAATTAATCAAAAACAAACCACGGTGTGCCTCAACTGACTTCAACCTAAAAGGGCTTGCATATGCCGGTTTTTTTTCTAAATATACTTCTAGGATTCCCCGCGCCCAAAAACAAAAAAATCGCTTGAGCCCTTTTTGAGAAAACTATTTTTTTTTTTAAGAGGTTAATCAACATATTTAAATGAAAATAAGTTAAACGTGAAATTTAATTGGCTAAAACTATTTAGTTTGGCATCCAAAAAAGGACTACAGGTGCTGAAAATCTTATGAGAAATGAAACCCTTCAATATATTTGAAAAATGGTGAAAAAAGTGGGAAAAAATCAGTTTTTTGAAAATTGCCTTATTCCAGTTCATCCTATGTCCGAAAACCCTCAACAAGAATCAAAGTGCTTGAAATTATCTGCAAAACGAAAAAAATCGAATGTTCTATCTCTAAAAGTTTAGGAGTTATGTTCCTAAGAAGTCGATTTTAAGCGAATAATTTGAATTTAAAAAAAATATATAGTTTTGGGGAAATAACTTATTCCCTATGCATATCCGGTGAAAATTGCCGAATAATTAATTAAAGACGACTTAATTTTGAGTAGATATAAAAAAAACATTGCTCTAGCTCTAATAGAACAAAAATTATGGCCTTTTGAATATGACCATTTTTAATGAAATTTTGTTTAACATCAATTTTATAAATAAAATTTTTGGTTTTGCAAAAGAACTCATTTCCTCAGCGTTTTAGGTGAAAGTTGCCGGTAAGTTATCGAAAAAAGATTTAATTGTGAGTAGATCTGAAAAAAAACAATGCTCTAGCTGTAATAGAACCAAAATTATGGCCTTCTGAATATGGCCCTTTTTTATGAAATTTTGTTCAATATCAATTTTTTAAATAAAATATATCGTTTTTCAAAAGAACTCATTTCCCGAGCAATTTAGGAGAAAGTTATTTTTATTTTTAAAAACGAGATATTTCATTTTGAAAATTGATAAGATTTTGATTTTGTATTTAATTTGGTAAAAAAATGATGATTAACATAATTTCATTACAAAATAATCATATTCAGAAGGCCACAATTTCGATGCGATTAGAGCTAGAGCATTATTTTTTTTAGATTTGCTAAAAATCAGGTCATTAACCGATAAATGTTATTTAAAAAATTGATATTGAACAAAATTTCATAAAAAAGAGCTATATTCAGAAGGCCATAATTTTGGTTCTATTACGGCTAGAGCATTGTTTTTTTAGATCTACTCAAAATTAAGTCTTTTGTAAATAACTTACTGGCAACTTTCACCTAAAACGCTGAGAAAATGAGTTCTTTTAGAAAACGAAACATTTTATTTATAAAATTGATGTTAAACAAAATTTCATAAAAAATGGTCATATTCAAAAGGCCATAATTTTTGTTCTATTAGAGCTAGAGGAATGTTTTTTTTAGATCTACTCAAAATTAAGTCGTTTTTAATTAATTTCTCGGCAATTTTTACCAGATATGCATAGGGAATAAGATATTTCCCCAAATTTATATATTTTTTTCCATTCAAATTATTCGCTTAAAATCGACTTCTTAGGACCATAACTCGTTAACTTTTAGAGATAGAACATTCGATTTTTTTTCATTTTGCAGAAAATTTCAAGCACTTTAATTCTTGTTGAGGGTTTTGGGACATAGGATGAACTGGAATAAGGCAATTTTCAAAAAGCTGATTTGTTTCCACTTTTTTCACCATTTTTCAAAAATATTGAAGGATTTCAGTTCTCGTGAGCTGTTCAGCACCTGTAGCCCTTTTTAGATGCCAAACTGAATGGTTTGAGCCAATGAAATTCCACGTTTAACTTATTTTCATTAAAATATATTGATTAACCTCTTCACAAAAATCAAAAAAAGAGTTTTCTCAAAAAGGGCCCAAGTTTTTTTTTCTTTTTGGGCTCAAAATGATCGTGGGGCATCCCAGAAGTATATACAGAAAAAAGCCGGCATATGCCAGCCCTTTTGGGTTGAAGTCAGTCGAGGCACACCGTGAAACTAAGCTAAACTAACTAACTAAACTAAACTAACAAATCCGATCGATAAAGCGAAAACACATTTCGACTCGTCTTCTAAATATCGGGACCGCTTTTTTTGTAACCATTTTTCTTTTAATGTGATGTTTTTGGTTCTTTGATTGGACCCTTAGTTTGTTTACAATAATTGCAGAACAATAATCAATGATATACATAATTGTTTAGAAAATGGTGTAACGAATCAAAGCAAGCCCGAAGGTGTTTTTGGTTCGGACGCATAGTTTGTTTATAATTAATTACAGAATTTTGAAATCCATAGATATAGGAAGCTTCAGGGTCGTAAATATTGTACGTTGATGTGAGATGTGTAGGGTGTTGGTGGATTTGAATTTTAGGTTTCAAAGTATATCCATTTTAATTCTCTTGCATCATGTTACCCCTCCTCCTTCTAACCCTTTTAGGTCCTTCGGCGGCACTGTACCCCCTTCGCAAAGAGACCTTCATCTGAATTTCTTTGTTGATCCCATGCCACCCCTGAATTGCCTGCTGTGCCTAAAAAAAGCTGATGCAATAACAAAAATGGGATATACTTTTTTTTGTTCATTGTCACCTGTCACTATAAAACTGATGACCCTAGAGAATCAAACACTTCATTTTTAGGACGCATTTTTTAAATCTGAAAATATATTTTTACTGCTCTCCTCTGATTTATTTATTTACCTCTGATTTATTTATTTATTATCTTCGACGTCTTTTTTAGTATAAGATCGATAAGTTAATTGATTCAATCCATTATTAAATATTTGAAGCAACAAGTTGATGGTTTTTATTCATGAATTTTTTTGTTGAAATCAATAATTAATTGCAAGCCGAATTTTGAATAATTGATTATTATTAATTATATTAAAAATAATAAGATTGAAAAAGACTAAAATTCCTGGTGATAACTTTGTTTTTGAAAATTCTTTTGAGGACTTTCTTATTGGGTTGTATTAATTCAGTTTGCATTTAAGCTAAAAAAAAGAGAAAAAGGGAAAACGAAGAAATTTTCTGGAAAACAAGAAAAAAAAGAAGAATTCTTCAAATAATATTAAAGAAGATAACTGAATTATAAATTTGTATTGCGAGTTTACTGTGAGGTGGCGCTTCTCCTTATCTACTTGTACCACTCATTTTCCTTTAAACTTTACGTCTGGCCAAGACGTACCTTTTCCCCTTCGGAAGATACAGTTTCAGTAATTGGATGCGAGGATGAAATTTTGGATTATTATTATTATTGTTAGTAGGGTTAATTAATAGTAAATGTGGAAACGTTTTGAAAGTAAAATATGAAATTCCTCGCGAATATGTTTCCAAAAATGATAAGTACCAAGATAGTGAATAGTGGCAAGGAACTTTTTTTTAGAATTTTTTGAAAGAAACAACTTTTTTCTTTTGTAATTTATTGTATAAGGCAGAAAAAATGATTTTCGAATCTAGACACGCACACTAGTTCAAATTGTATCTTTTCAGTTAACAAGTTAAAAAAAAAAA
>CAKNYM010048385.1:0-29760 GCA_932195095.1 Andricus curvator | reverse complement strand
GACAACGACAACGACAACGACAACGACAACGACAACGACAACGACAATGACAATGACAATGACAACGACGACAGACAGACACCGACTTAAAAACTATTTTTTCTGACTCAGGGGGCCTCAAAACGTCGACATTTGATGGAATCCACGAAAGTCGTTTTTCACATAAAATCAATACCTTCTCATTATGATGAGAATGTAAAAAGGGTTAAACAACCACGGCAGGGTCCCACTGAGAGCAACTGCCATCTAAAAATGACACCGGCTCTCAGTAGAACCGCGGTAAATCACACTTATGGCCACGTCTCACAACCGTGAGATGGTTGGTCACAGGGTACGATGAAATAATATATATACATATATAACACACCTAATATAACTATATATGCATATGTACCATATTGCATTTGTATTGTATTTGTATCAAGCATAATCTTAATATATTATGAAGGAGAATACTCAAATGCAGCAGCAATAAAATAGGAGTGATTGAATGAACAGGAATAGAGATAAGATGCAGCATGCAGATTGCAGACGTTAAAATTGTGTTGGTTGCGCTTGTAACCTGGAAACCGCGCTAAACGTAAACTCTCAATGCTCCTACAGGTGAGCTGTCAAGGGAAAAGTGCCAGTGCCGTCAGTGGTGACACTTCGACTCTCATTGCAAGCGCGGAAGTGGGGAGCGTCTTCCTTCGATTTGGGAAGGGAAAGTCCTTCTTTCTGGCTTGACGTTTCATGTGTTAACATCGTAACAGCCAGAGGGGCAAAGTTTAAATACCAATTAAATCACGGTTGTGTCGGGTAATGTTGCATCGGGGCAAGGTATTTAAATTAGAGTGTTCAGGTCAGTTTGATAAAGGGAAACGATTAGTAATTAAACAACGAAAAATATTGTGTGATTTCAGCATGGGTCTTTTATAACCATAATAATCAATCAAAGACGATTATTCGATTCCAATCGCTGCGCTCGAGGAAAACTGATGGGTAAGTTGCTGAATCTTGTCACTTCTATGGCAACAATGACTTCGATGCGAGATTATAAATTTATAATGCTGATAAGGCCCGTGGATTTGGATCGGCTCTCAGCTCCTAGATAACCGCCGTTCGTCCAATTGCATCTCTAATTCTGAAGGTTCAATGATAAGTAGCCAGCGAGCGATTTCTTTTATGTTATGCATGCTATTGAGATTCATTATTTTTTCGATTGATTTATTTTTTCAATTTTTCAAACTCTGATTTTAGGGACTTAAAATTTGAGATATCAAAATTATTCATTTTTTAACATAGTTAACTAACGGAAATTTCATATAAACGAAAAGTTCTAAGTTCAAAAATAGCATCTAAAATTCAATTGAAACAAGTAAATCAATAAACGAGATAATTTAACAGAATGAAATATGTACTGGAATGGTTCATTGACAGATCGAGAGTAGCATTTCAGTTAAATAATGCGACATATTTTGAAACATAAATTTAAAGAAATCAAGCCTTTTGCCGGTAAATCAGAGCATTTTTTGATGCGGTCGATTTTTGTCAATAATTGAGCTTGGGAAAACATGAAACAGTTTTGATTTACGGCCTCATCAAATCAACCAAAATTATCGGATTCTGGAGATCGGCATCATGCGTCGCGTATATTGGCAGCCATTAATGACCAATTGGTTATCGTTGTAAGAAGAGAAAAAAAACCAGGCTGCTTAGACGCAGCGGCTCGGTTCTAATTAACATGGTTTTCGTCGTGCGATTGGAAGATATCCTTTTACACCACTGAACTGGTTGTGTTACTTAAAGCGAATGAACATCGGTGATCAATATCGCAGCGCCGCGCCGTAAGGAACATTTCCCTCGCGATTCTCACGGTTTCCGGGAATGAACCAATCATTTGTCTAATTATCCGCGCGCTTTTCCGTCATTCTGACGCGCTTACTCTTTCGTCAATACCGTGCGAGAAATTTTTCGCTATGTCTTATTAGAATTACATACCGTCCATTATAATATTTTACTCGCGACATAATGTGAAACATATATTTTGCCATAGTATGTTTGGTACCAAACCATTTTTCCGATTATGATTTCTAATTTCGCCTGATCTTAATCAATTAATGTATGAGTATGAGGGTGTGAGCTTAATATTTATAATTGTTGCGTAATAATCCTTGATACATGGTCTTTCTCTATTTTATAAAATGCTCACTTGCCAAATCATGATCTTCATATAACGACTAATATCTTTCTAAGCGTCCAATTCTGTCATAATTTGAATTATCTTATGTCGTAAACTTTCTCAATTCCAATATATAATTATTTTATTTTGAGATTACGTGTTACTGCATTGGACAATTTGTGTACATTTTAAGCGTTTGTGATAATTCTACATTTATAAATTATGTTATTTATTTATTATTATATTATATTATTTAGGTGAAAACTGACTATCGCGGATTTCTTTAAATCTCCACGATTCGAGATCCCCTATCGTTAATTAAGAAATTCATAAATTTTTAACAATTAGTCACAGAAGGTTCGATGCCAGCTCATTTTGAAGCTTATTCTATTATATATTTTGCTGCATTTCGTTTTTTATTAAGAACAAAACTTTCCGAATACTTGCAGACCAGAGGGATGTATGGTTTCACATTAGGACGTCCATACGAAATAAAAATAATTTAATTAAAAATAACATTATATTCTAGCAAACTATGTTTTTTCGTCTAATTTGACTCTACTACAATTATAAAATTAAGGAATTCACTATTTTGAAAACAGATCTAAATATAGTTATTCTTAATTGCTTTAAACATATTGAATTTTCCCTTTCTTTTACATTATCAATTTTAACATTCTCATCAGAATGAGAAGGTAATTAGTTTTATGTGAAAACTAAATCTCGCATATTCCTTTAAATCTCCACGTTTCGAGATCCCCTGGATCCGAAGAAACAGGTTTTACAATGGTGTCTGTCTGACGTCGTTTTTGCACTCAGAAAAATGTTTCTTTGAATCAAACAAATTCTTTCTTTGATAGAGGGTCAAACAAATATTTTTTTTTGATTGAATCAAAATTTATTTGAATCAAACATGCCATAGTTTAACTCAAACAAATTTTATTTAGATCAAGAAGGTTTTATGTTTTGAAAGACTGATCGGATTAGGTTGCGTTCTGGCACACGTTTTTGGGGACCAAAAAGAAAGATCGAATTCGTAAACCAGCATTTTTTGACCAACGGTTCTAGTTTTTATCACAAAAAAAAAAAATAATGAAAAATAAAACATTCCATTTTGCTGTCAAACAATGCAAGATACGAAAAAAAGATGAATAGACAAGAATTATACCCCCAAAAAAGATCTACAAATTTGTTATTAATCACTTTTTGATAGGACGCGTAGTTTTTATTTTACTCGTAAAAAATATGATTAAAAATAAAAAAAATTAAAATTTTTGAAAAACGACACGAGGTACGGAAAAAACTTAATAGACAAAAGTTCTTTACCTAAAAAAGAGCTTTAAATTTGTTATTAAAATTTTTTTAATAAAACGTGTATTTTTTGTTTAAATCGTAAAAAATAACATTGAAAATAAACAAATTAAATTGATGGAAAAACGACACAAGATGCAATAAAATGTTTAATAACATCATTTTTGTTGTTGTTAATAATTATGGACAAAATCTGCTCAATTTTGTGGGCCGCGCGCCGAACGCGCGATGAGAATGTGCCCGCTCAGCGGGCAGATTTTTTTATCTTTAAACGCATATAATTAATATTTAATTTAAATGTGTTTCAAGTAGATAAATTACAGTATTTAAAATTTAAATTCTTAAATTTGTTACTTTATCAATTTAAAAGCGAATGATTTTCCTGTATCCTTGTAAAGAAAGCGCATTTTATTTAGAAAATATGTATATTACATTATATGTATGTTTCGTAATCAATCCCTAAAATAGTAATGATAAATTTAGTCGTTTTATAAGTATTAGTTTTTTTAGCAGTTTTCTCTTATTTTGCTTCATTTGGTTACAGGAATTTGAATTTGAAAGAAAAAAAATTATATCAATCTCTAGTAACATTTTTATTGAATCATCTATTAAAAAGTTTGAAATTTGAATTTCCTGTGTCCACTGTCCACCGACAATTGAAGGGTGGCAGGTAGTACAGAACTGGATAGCCAACATTTTTCCGCGAATGGGTTTATTTCATAACCAATTCTTCAAAAATGAGATACGCTCTATGTTAAAAGGATTAGTTCAAATTATAATTTTTTAATATTGTAATAAAAAAAATTTAATACAAATTTTAGTAACAATTTTAGCTTAGGATTTGAGTGTAGTAATAATTTTGTTGCTCCCCTACAGCATCGATATTTCTTGAAATGACTATTGTTTATTGAAAATAGATTCTTTTTTTATGTAGGGTTTTCAGCCAAACATCGACTGTCATAGTGCGATACCGTCAGACTAAATTTTGATTTTCTCGGAACAGAACATTTTTTGGTATCAAACATTTATTATTCTTACGCAAAGTCCCCATATCTCGGAAGCAACTTTTTATTTTTGAAAAAAATAGAAAAGTGGATTTTTATTTTCGGCCGAAAGCCAACTTTCAAAACCTGTGAAGGTATAACCTAAAAATTCGTTGACCATTTACTTGGAATTGGCTATCTTTTTAAGATAAAACTTTTTTCACCTGCATTCAGAAAATTAATATCTCGGAAGTAAGTTTTTATTTTTTATTTAAACTGATGATTACATTTCTTATCACATCCGCAGCCGAGTCTGCTCCAATTTGTGGTGAGTGTTACTTTGAGTTTGTCAACTGACACATCTATTTCCTCGAAACTAGATAACTTTTTCTGATGAAATTTTTTTGTGGTTAATTCAGCAACACGTCATCTCGGAAGTGAGCTTCTGTTTTATCTTTAAATGGTGATTTCGATTTTGCATAATTTTTTTCGCTCTTCTGAAAAATTCCGATTTTGTTGGTTATCTAGTTCTGAACTGCCACCCTTCAGTTATATATTTTGCACTTTTACGTAATTAAATGTATGATTATGTCATTTTTATTAAATTCTTCTTTTACAGGCTTTAAAATGCTGGAGAATCTATATACTAATGGACATTACTTCAGTAATTAGTCTCAACACTCAATGATCTAGAAAATTGAAGCTGACATTCAACAGAAGCTGGCGGAACATTAAAGTCAAGATCAGTGCACGAATATAAAATCAAGAATATTAGAAAATTATTCCCAATTACAATATAATGCAATCAATATGTCATGTAACAGTCTTCGGGAAAGTACCATTTATTACCAGCATGAAGCTTTTTATGTTGACTACTATGAGTCACTGGAACGATGAATGAACTGAAAGATGTATTTGGAACTATCTCCAACAAAGTGATATTTAAAAGAGAAGGAGAAATAGTTTAACAATATTCGTAAAAGACTTTCCAATACGAGTTTAGAAAAATAAAAAAAAAATAAATTCAACAAATGCTGTGAATCGACTAAAACTATTTTTAAAAATTGACGTTTGAACTTAGTTATATCTAATTCTCTAAAAATGTTTCTGTTGACTTCCATATTCAACCGAGTAACCTTCACGTTTATGACACTTATATTGTTACTATATTTCTTATTCATGGATATTATGCTATATTCCCGAGTACATAATTACTCGATTAAGCCCAGCGATAATAAGCCTCAATACGAAGGATGGATCCCGTGTTCTTACGATCCTCTGTGCGTGGTGACCGTGAAAGGCCTAATGTTAGATCATCCCAACTATTACCTACTTAGTCCCCTTGCTGCTGTCGTAAATCAGGTGATTAGAATAAGTGATTGCGAGTGGATTTCGCCAAATCTTATCAGCGGATGCCACGTATTAGTAGCTATTGCAGCTGGTAAATGTGCTTCAAGTAATTCCCTTTCAGAGAGGCGACTTGCCGTATTACTTTTTGAAATTAGAACATGGTTGGATGATTTAGATGGTCACGTAGCTAGGAAGAGGAAGCATATCGACGGAGAACATTCCGATGTTGGGTCGATTGGATATTACGTAGATGGTATCTGCGATGCAGTTGGTTGCATAGCCTTGTTGATTGGAATTTTCTGCTACTTTCAGAGAAATTCACTAGGAAGAGGCTATGAGAAACTTCATAATGTTTGGCCTCTCGTGGATGCTCGAGAAATTGACCCAGAGGCTGTTTATAGGAGACGAAGACACCGTAATGTGATCCGGACAGTAATCCTCTTCGCCGGGTACCTTTTGGTCAGCAGCATCGGCTGGAATCGGTATATTTCTCTCTATCAAGATTTGTTGGAGAATGACAAGGTTTTTCCTTCCATTTCTAGGGATGAATTGTTTGCTAGACAAGCAAAAGTTATGCAGTCTAATTCCTTTTGGGCTATGTCGACAGCTTGGAAGCTGATCAATTTTCATATCGCTGTGGACTGTATGCTGTTGGCAATGTTCCTGGATAGACTCTGGGAATATATGAGAACGTTGCGCTGGCTTGGATACATAGTTGTCTTTGTGGTTATCTATTTCACCGAGTTCCACTTCCTTGAATCATATTCCTTCATTCGAGGAACTTCTGCGACGTCTGATCTTCTCACCTCAGATATATTGTACGCATGGAATGAGACGAGTGTTCACTGATAATAGTCAAGTACGCCTGTTATTTTCAAATATGCTTGTAATGGAATGGATCAAATTATATTTACTTGCAATAAGTATTAGTGTTGCCATAGATTTCTTGGTCAAAAGTCAGGCTAAACGTTTGGATAAAAAATGCATTATTGTTGAATCATTGTAAAAAAAATTCACATGTGCTGACATCTGCAGCCTAATTTATCCAACTGATTTACACCAGATGTGAATGAAAAGTCTGCGCAGTAACATATTCTTGATATATAATGCAAGAATTTTCGATATCGTGAATAGTTTCTAATATTTTACCATTCATGTCATCTCTGAATATTCATTTTTTACACTAAATATGTAAAATCTTAAAAAAACATTCAAGACATCGAAAATTTCTGCAATTTTTATCGTGAATGTGTTGCAACAGACTTCTCGTTAAAATGTTGTACCATCGTTTTGATCCATTAGGATGTAGGGGTGAGCAGGTGAAAAAATCCAGTTCTTAATATAAAATATGTTTAACTAATGTTTCCAATTAATGAGCATATTGTGTTTTTCTGAAATACATATCGAGAACATATATACATAAAAAACAAATACAAACATATCGAGAGATTAGGAAAAAAGTTTGGACAATAAATCCATTATTGTTTAATGATGATAATAATTTAAATTTTCCACCTGTGCTCACCTCTGCAGCATAATCTATCCAACCAATTGACACACCATTTTAACGAGAAGTCTACAATAGCAATATATTCTTGATACATATTGCAAGATACTTCGATATCTTGAATAGTTTTTAAAATTTCACCATTCATGTCATCTCTGAATTTTCATTTTTTACACAAAATAAGTAAAATCTTTAAAACTATTTAGGGGTGATTGCCAAATAGTTGACCACTCTAAGTCCTAGTCATTTACCACATTTCCTTTGAATAATACATATATTTTACAAATAGATTTCAATAAAGTACTTATATATCAAAGCATGATTAGTAAAGTTTCTAAATTTTAGACAACCTCGTTTAGAAATTATAAATAAAAAAGTACATAAAATATCTTGTCACGCAAAGAGGCCGTTCAAAAAATACGCAACATTGTTTTTGATATTTTTGAATCCCTCCCTCCCCCTATATGACGCACCTTTGTTTTTTGTTGACTCCCCCCCTCATGTGTTACATAACTTTTTCCACAGAAGCTATTTCACTGAATAAGAGACAATTAAGAATTGTTAAAACTTAAATTAAAAAGTAAAAAGTGAAGTCAAGTATAAAATAAATATACAAAACAATTCAATGCGTTATACATGATTCGCATATTCATAATTTTTAATCCTTTTTTCTAGAGTATACCTTTTTTTTTTAATTTTTACGATTTTTTTACTCTAAGCTCAGACTGTGGCTGCAACCAGGAAAAAATTGATAATATTTTCTTGATTCATTGCGGACATTTTACATAAAAATGAAAATTTTTGACTTTCTTCCAATATATTCATAAAAATTGAAAAAAAAACACTTCCTTTCTGGGGTTATTGGGCGATAACTCTGTCGTCTTTCATATCCCTGGTGGAAAAAAATCTCGGTAAATTCTCTGCAAATTACTTCATAATATCCCTGCAATAGCTCTGCAAGTACTCTGCAAACGTCTCCTGCATTACTGCTTAAATTGGAACACTTTAGCATAAATGCAGAAGAACTCTTCATTACTCTTCTTCAAGCATTCGCATGCATTTCTCAGCGAGTTTTCTGCAAAGAATATTCGCAAATACTCTACAAAAGTCTCTGCTTCACTGCTTAAATTGAAACACTTCAGCAAAATGCAGAGAAACTCTGCATTACTATGCGGCAGACAATTCTCTGCATTGTTCTGAAACTGTTCATACTGGGTATCTGCAATTGTGTCTGCTTTACTACTGCAATTGGAAAAAATTAGAGAAGATGCAGAGAACCTCTGCATTGTCCTGCGGGAATGAATTCTCTGCATTTTTGTGCATTCCTCTCCCATTTGATCAAAAATGTACGTGAAAGTCTACCTTGGTGAAAATCATCCTTAGTGATTAGGAACTTTTTAATGTGGAAATAAATCATAATATAATTTTATGACTATGCTATTCATTCTATTCTTTATCCTGCCCGAAATAAATTAATTAATTGCCACTTTAAAAAATGTTAGTACAGTTACTCAATAAGTATTCAAAGAAATATTTGTTATTTTGATGGGAAATAAATTAAAAATATAACAAATATCTAGCTACAGGAAGCGGCAGACTTTACCCGTTTTTCTGCTATCAGCAGTGCTTCTCGATGAATTTCTTCTTATTCTTTTTACTGCAAGCCTCCATTACACCTTATTTACAAAGAAATTACAGGAAAAAGCAGACTTTACCTGCACCTTTCTGAGAGAATTTCTTCTCGAGGAATTTCCTCTAAGTCTTTTTACTGCAAATCTCCGTCACATCTTATTGACAGAATAATTACAGGAAGAAGCAAATTTTGTCTGCTTCTTTCTGCAAGCAGTTCCTCTTGATAAATTTATTCTAAGTCCTTTTTCGGCAAATCTCGGTAATACCTAGTTTGCAGAGAAACTGTAGAAAGAAGCAGAGCTTCCCTGCATTTGTCTGCAAATATTTCTCTCCACATGGTACTGCTTTCTGCAAATCTCAGTCACACCTAATTGACAGAGAATTTGTAAAAGATGGACAGAGAAATGCCGAGATTCGCTGCATTTCGCTGCAAACAATTTTCCCCTACTTACTAATTTTCACGCAAATATTCGTTAGACCAAATTAGCAGAGAAATTAGGGAGTTTTACAGATAAAAGAAAGAAGATTTATCTGCATTTATCTGCAAACGTGATTGCAGAAAGGCCGCGAAAAAAATACAGGAAGATTTTTCCACCAGGGATATTATGCGTAAAAAACTTACCTTACGGATTATCTAACACGCACTTTATGCAAACTTATACAAAAATATATATGTTGTATAAAACCTCTACAGGCCCTCCCCCCTAAGTAACACAGCGTAGTATTTTTCTTGTCTCCCCATTCGAAAGGCGTTACGTATTTTTTGAATGGCTCCAAATTTAAAATGAAAGAATGCTAAATAATATTAACACCATTTTTGGAATATTTAAGATTCAAAGACATCACTTGTTTAAGTTAGAAAGGATCAAAATTAAAAGTATAGAGTTCAAAATTTTTAAGAGTTATATGAATTTTAAAAGTCATTTCAAAATCTGTCCCAAAAGTTTGTTTTCTGGTCACACTGCATTGCTATTTTAGGATGAAGCTTGAAAATAATTATTCAAACTATTCATATTGCGGGCTGAATTTGTTAACTTTATACTTATACGAAGAATTCAGTATATTATAGTTAGAACTCGATTTATCAAGGTTGATTCCAAATAACATTTAATATAATAATCTATTTTTGCGCAATATTTGTTATAAAATGTCCGGTTACGCTCCATAATAATTTTACATAAAGTTATTAGTTTAATTAAATGGTATTTTTTCTATAAAATGAAAGAATACCATATAATATGTATACTGTGTATATAACGTGTTTAGCCGGAGCTATATTCAAAATTTAAAAACCCGAAATTGTAAGAGGACTACTGCATTAATTAAAAAAAAAGAATAATACGCGAATATCTCGAAACTAACAAAGTTTTAGGTGTAATCACCCTACTTTTTCGTGATCAGCAGAATATTTTACGTAATATTCAGCAAAAAATCTAACGGATCTAGAACGGCACACATAATTAGCCCTGGCTCCTCTAGTAGGGTGGCTTTTCACAGACCACGGATTTTGAATTAATCGTGGAATTAATATTTAACATATAGTATTCTTTTCTAGTTACCTTGTTGCTTTATTGGAAATGTGATTGGTGAAGAGCCTAGATGCGAACCCTTTGTGGAATATTAATTCAATGAATAATTCAAAATCGAGGTCTGTGAAAAGGCAGGATTATGGCTTATAAAATTAATTGAAAACATCCAATAAAGATTCTTTATTTAACCAATTTTATTCATTGTCAAACGTTTGCAAATTGCTTCGTAAGAAATCTTTTACATTATGCTATTTTAATGTACACTTATTTCCCATTTCTGTGCAGGCCTCAGGTCTTGTTGGCACAGAATCAAACTCAGTACCGCATATCCGAGCGTCAAAGTCGCCACGGGACGCTCAGAGGGGGCGGGGGGGGGGAGGAAGCAGTCAAGCGTGAAGCCAGCGGAAGATCGGGCAGCACAGAATCGGGAGATGAGTGTATTTTAATGTTAACCTCCAAACGAATTATAAAGCGACATAAAGACTAATTTTAAGCTTAAATTTAAGATTTTTCTAAATACTTAAAACGCTCTAGGAATTTAGGGAAATGACCTGATCGTATTCTAAATTCCTGAGTAAATCAGGAATTTAGAGAAAAGGTAACATCTGAATGGAAGGTTTTCCTAAGCTCCGGCATTTTGATCATTCCCTATGTTTTTAGCCAAAACCCTGATTCTCCTAAATCCCTACGATATACACTACTGACAGAAATACATTTCCTTTGACCGTTTGAAAATTCATACTTCACTTCAGAGATGAATATCGGTGCAGAAACTGAAACTAATATTTATCTAATCTACTATCGCATTTGAAAGATTATAGCGTTGAATTGCTAAATTTTATATAATTTTTTTTTAGAAAAATGAACATTTTGAAATTTTGAGTTCAATTCTTTCCCAAATCTAAAAAAGTGTACAAAATATTTACTCGTGCAATAGAGATTTTTGGAAGCCAAAAGCGAGGCCAAAAGACCGATGTTCGTCGTTAACCTTCATTTGTTATAAAGTGCAACCTCAGATTTTATAGACAGACAATGGAATAAAAAGAAATCTGACGTTGCATCTTATAACAAATGAAGGTTAACGACGAATCTCGGTCCCGGACTTTTGGCTTCACAAAATTTTCTATTGCACGAGTAAATATTTTGTATGCACACCTAGCAATTACATAATATTTAATCGTTCTCTTGATTTAGATTTAAAGAGTAGGATTTACTGTTGATCTTATGATATTTCCAAATTTTTAGAAACACTTTTCTAGATTTGGCAAAGAGCTGAACTCAAAATTCCAAAATGTTAATTTTGCCAAAAAAATGTGAACTTCGAAGCTATATATTTTTTGACTCGTTAATTAAAATAATTTCAACGTAGGTTGAATCCACGCGAAATTTCCTAATCTTTATTCAAATCATCCTACTTACAAATCCGTAGAATCAGTTTCTGCACAGATATTCGTCTTTGAAGTGAAGTATGAATTTTCAAACAGTCAAAAGACATGTTCCCAAACTTTCTGTCGGTAGTGTATATATCTGGAAAATGTCGTGATACAGCTTGAGCCTTGAACAGTTTCTATCTCTAATATAAAGCACACAATATGATTTAATTCAAGGGGTTAACTTAATTCATAACTTTCAAACAGTAAACTAACTTTCATCGCGTTTCATTCGAGTTTCGATACCTGTAGAGCGGGTTGAAACACAAGTATTATAAAATATGTTTTTTACAGCTTAAAATTGCCTGATAGATTTCCAACAAAGTCTTTGCATTTCTGTAAATAATTGAGATAGATAAAATAGTAAACAATGAGTAGACAATCAGTAGAGATAAGAAAGTTATCTGACCTTACGATTACAATCACAATAACTTAATTGTTAATTAGTGCAGACTATTTACTAGGAGATTTTTATTTAAAAATTAAAAATCCTTATCTTTAAAATTCTCTAGATATTATTCTTGTTATAAGAAAAATTTCTTTCGATTAAAAAAATATAATTATTAGACGCATTTAGTATTACATTTTTTTTCATTCAAGTAATCTTTTTTCTCAGTGTATCAGAAGAAATTGTATTAGAAAAAAATCTAATAGATTTTAGGATGCATTTCATGCGATGGTATTTTCGAGAGTATTTTACATTCCATCTGTTGATAAAACAAGGGTAATTATATATTAAGATATATATACTGACGGCGATACCACGCTGAAAACACCAGTTCTCGTAAGATCACTGAAGTTAAGCATTGTTGGGCGCGGTTAGTACTTGGATGGGTGACCGTTCAAGAAATACTGCGTGCTGTTGGCCCGTCGTGGGTGTGGTGGGCCCACATTGGTAGTAAATATCCACCTAGAAACACTACCCGAATCGGGTAGTGAGGCAATGAACTTTCGAGTTCGAACTGCTAATCAATATATGTATGTATATATACTGACGTATTATGGATTTTCGAATTTGCAATCGCGTGTATATCTACTAAAAACCGTATCTGTTATGAAAATCGTATTAATATAAAAAATACAAATATGATCATCTGCTGGAAGAATTTATTTGTATTTCTCCTAATATTTCTGCATATATGCCCAACTTAATTTGCATCAGCATTCAGCCGTACTTTTTGCGGATACAGATTTCCATGTACTAAAAATTAAATACGTATATTCCTTTACGAATTTCAATTTTTCGTTTAACGCATATAAGTTAAAGCATGATTTGTTAGTATACTATAACAATCTTAACTCAAAAATAAAAATGTAAGAAAATAAAAATGTAAAATTGCATTTACGTTTGCAATATTCATATTCACGACAGTATATTATAGCTTTTATAGAGAAATAAGATTCTGCATTGTGTAAAATATACTATTTAAAAATAATTATATATATAATTGTGTGATAAGCGAGTCTCTAGCAGGGATTTAGTGCATAGTGCAAAATATTTATTTAAATAACATGAGACATCGAGTAAAAAAACAAGCCTAACGTTAAGAGTAGTTAATCGCCAGATTCAAATTAACTTTTAGGATATATACAGATGTTAAGACAGTACTGAAAATATGACATAATTTCCATCACCTCAATTATCTGTTCTATATTTCACAAAGCACGCTAAACAGATATTTATTTAACTTGTGAATTATTGATTTATTACAAAATTAAGTAAACGTGTTTTCTTCCCGTCGATTATCATTAAAATATACGCAATTACTGACGCGAATACAAAGTTTTATATTCTTCATATGTCTCGCTACTTTCTAGGCATGAAAAGTATTAACTTGAAAATGTTATTATATACCGACATCGAAAGAAAAAAAAATTACAGTATGCTTCTTGACGCTAAAATTATGCAGAGTTATTTGATATTCATGTAATAAATAACGATGAGATTTATTAAAATGTATAATTAAGAAGTTTTTGTATCATATGGGCCTTATTTTTGCACTAGGCATACACGAAAACAATTTTGAATTATGCAGTGGTAATATTATATCATAAAAATATGGTCAAAAAGTCTTCTAAGAAAATATTATGAAATCATAATATAGGTTTTTCTGCACTGAAAAAATTGCTGGATTTAAGGAAATGCTTTTTTGCTTTGCACCAAATATTTGTTTACTTCAGTTGAGTAAATATTGTTTAGAGGCAGAACAGTCATGCCTTGACTCAAAGAAATAATTTATTTGCTGATATTTCTTTAATTCAAAGAAATATTGGTTTGTAATGAATATGAAAATTATGAAGCCGAAGGAATGATTTCCTGGAAGCTATAAGAACCTATACTTTGATTGAATGTGTTTTTCACGCCCTAAGAAATATTTGCTCAGTTCAATGACTGGGTTCTTCGAATTATTTAATATTTTGTTAATTTTATTACATGCTTATTCAGTCACTCCAAACAATGCTTTGAACTACAGAAATATTTACTCCTATTAAGGGGGATCCTGCTTTAGGAGGCCTAAAAAAAGCGTTTTTTGGGAGATTTTTTTCGGACAGAAAAAAATAAGCAAGTCCAGCGAGCTTTTTAGAATATTTTAATATATATTTGAACATTATAGAAAAAAAATTTCAGAGAAAAATATCGGCGGGATTTAAAAAATAGGCGGGATTTAAAATAACGACGGGATTAAAAAAAATATCGGCGGGCAAGATGGAACTCGTAATTTTCGTCTGAAACAAAAAAACCAAAAAAAAATTTAATTCTCATATATTTTTCTTCTAGGTGAACTAAGAAAAACCCGAAAAATAGTGAAATTTTAAATTTTTCTCAAGTTTGAAGAAAATTTGCCTTTTGCAACACCATAAAAATGATTTCAACTTGCTAAAAAAGTTGCTTAAATTTTTTTTATGAATCTTTTTAGTTCAAATAGGAGAGAATGCAAAACTGAAGCTAACAAGCCTCGGTTCTTTTTGATTGGTCTTCTAGTTTTCTTGCAATCACGCCCGCCAGTTTAGAAAAATCGTAAAAACGAAAACTCGAGAAAACGCGCTTCAAAGTTTACGATAAGAAAAAATGTTAATTTTTGATTACATATAGTAATAATACGTTAATAAGATCTTCCTGCTCCATAAAGTAAATGGCACCACGTTTAGTGCTGTATCTTTAAAAATATTGCGAATCAGCCTCTATAACTTTAGATACATATTCTTAGATATATTAGGAATAGATTTAAGCAATGAAAAAAAATCGATTTTTGAGCCTTCTAAAGCAGGATCCCCCCTTAAAAACTCATTTCTTTGTTTCTGATAAATATTAAGTAAAAAGTAGGGTACGCTTCTTTCAACCAAGGAATCACATCTTCCAATTAAGAAAAACTTCAACTTCTGCTACCGAACTTTAAATTTCGTTGAAGAAAATATTTTTAAAATCACATTTGACCATATTAAGAACCTAATTTTCAAACACAAATCTCTTATTGCTTTCAACCAATAGCATCGTTTATTCACTTAATTATTATTTCACTGACAGAAATAATCATTAAATTGTTTCAATAAATGTATATTTTTAGTTCAGGTAAAACCATTTCTTTGCATTGAAGAAATATGTTATAGAACGTATTCACTACAATTATTTCTTTGAAGGAAGTACATTTTCTTTCATTCGAAAATTATTTTTTTCTCAGTGGATAAGACTTTTAGATATCGCAAAATGTTATAGTAAATTCTAATCAGTCAACTTTTTTCCGCGAAATAATATATGATATTCTTGTATATTAAGGCCCAGGGTGAGCACTGAAAGTCACGGTGGTGTCAATTTTGTTGCATCTCATTTTCAACAATACAAATTTTCATTGTGCCTCCTCGTTTGTTTTCGTGTCTCATTTTTTATATCCTCAAAACAACAACGACTTCGGTGTACTTGTGAGTAAGAGCATTAAGAGGCATTGTAATAGGTAGAAACCCGTAAAATTTTAATTTATAAAGGATAATGTTTGGGAAAATTTATCTTCAAAAATAAAATCGTGAAAGTATTTAAAAAAAATGCAGAGTGTATATAATTGTAAGTGAACAAACTATATCATGTAATAAAGTATTATGCTCAAAATTTGAACAGAGATTTCATGAAAACATATTTTTGTTGATCCAATGCTTATCTCGGCCGAAGCTTCGACTGTTTCAATTTTATTGCGTTTGTAAACAATACTTGTTGCCACATTTAGTTTACAGCGCCTCGCGTGTATATAGTTTTATATTTACAACTAATTGAACTTTTTCTGTATTTCTGGTTATAATTATGAATTTTTTATTGAAATATGACTTCCTTCAATATTTACTTAAAAGAGTTACTTCCATAATATTTATAATATAATTAAAATTCGAATATTATTTATTCATTTATCCATTTGAAAAATAATACATTACTGATTGTAAAAATGTATGTATAGAAATGTATAAAATTCTATTTGTTACAATGTAGACGAATCATTTAAAAGTACAATACCAGGAAGCATTACAACCCAGTAAAACAAACTAATTGGGGCAAATTAACATTTTTGAATTCGCCCGACTCTTACTTTCTGATTCGTTGAATTGAGGCGCATTGGGATGAATTGAAATTGAGCGAATTGAATGCATGTGAATTCTTCTGAATGCGAGGTCACTGGTCTATGGAACTATTTGTTAAACACTTCAGACCGCACGTTGGTTCTCCTATACGAATTGAACTGAATAAATCAATACTTGATGAAATTCGCCGCCACGAATTCAGGCGAATTAGAGCTTGACTTAAGATCTCGCGAATTAAAATGAATTGGCTGACGCTGAAATTAATTCGTGCTGACGCATTCTAAGGAATTAAGTCTCCTACAATTTTTTTATTCGGGCGAATAGCGGATTTGAAGATTAAATATATATATATACTCATGACCTGGTACTTTACTACTAAACATGGCCGCGAAACGCGGCAAGTGATTAATAGATTCGTAGGTGTCAGTCGCTGTTTCGGAACTCTATATTTTGCTTGCACATTCGTCATAGTTTGCGAGTATAAAACTTGAGAGCCCGTCTATAGGGATCAGACAATCACACTGAAGAGACCTATACGGATCGAACATTCATCCTGGAGAGTCCGTTTACAGGGTTCAAACATTCATCCTGGAGAGTCCGCTTATATGGATCCAACATTCATACTGGAGAGCCCGATTATAGGGATCCTAACATTTATCCTGAAGAGCCCTATAGGGATCCAACATTCATACTGGAGAGCCCATTTATAGGGATCCATCTTTCTTACAAACGATAGTTACAATGCCAACGACTGAGACCAACGATTCAAAATTTTATTTACATTGAACGGCGAGAGACAAACACAACTTCACACACGTACACGGACATACACATACACAAAAAAGGTCAAAAATAAAATGTCAAAAATTAAAAGTAAAAATGTGTTTATCACAGTCATCTGCGCATCTCGAATGAACGTTCCCAGTGGAGGAGATCACGACCGATTGGATGGTGACCTTGTTCACCCTGCACACGATCAGGATCTCCTGCTTCAGCTCCGAATATTTCTGGATCTTCTCAGTATTTCCGAGCCTAATGTTATTGTTAAGGGAAACGCTTATGTATATTTTTCTCACGTGTTGAGCACGTTTATCTAACCAGAGGACATCTGGATGATTGTGTCTGACTAGGTGGTCAGTCAGAATAGTCCTGTCCCAGTAAAGGAGATGATGTTCGTTCTCTAGTACTTTAACTGGGCTCGCCAGTAAACCAGTGTTCAGGGCAATTTGTTGGTGAATGATCCCAGCAAGAACATTATGTCTGCTCGTGTATTCCTGCCAGGCAAGCATGGTACAGCGATCAATAATGTGCTCGATGTTCTCATTGAGATCTCCACGAAGGCGGAATTTGTCAATAACTGGCGCCATATTAAGGATGTGTTTTTGGTTATTCCTCGTCTTGATTACCCTGTCCTGGATGACAATAACAAATCCTTCCGCCTCCGGAAAGAGTTCTCCCCGCCCTAACCAGAGATTTGAAGCATCACTATTCACAAAAGGAAGACCTAATATTTGGGGGTGTTGCTTGTGCAACTGTTTAACTCGCCACTGAGCAGCTAGCTGTTCAGCGTTGAGATATCCGATGTTCTGGAAATCAACAGCTGTCAGTTTTAAGGAGGTATACAGGTCAACTCTACAGATGTAGTCGTAGAGTAAAATGTTAGTCCTGTTTTGGAAATATTCGCGCAGCTGCTTAACCTGAGAGTCACACCATCGACGAATATCTGAGATCTCTCTGCCTCCTAGCTGGCGTAGCAGAACTATTCTCTCTTCAGCTGTCCTTTCATGGTGGATTTGGTGCTCAGACATTTTGACGCGGATGATTCTGTCAAGCCTCTCGATGCCAGTCATAGACTAGGTGACCAAACAAAAGGAGTATGTTGGGAGAGGAATGGCATAGGTGTTAATTGCTTTTGTGATGTTCTGATGTTAAGTAGGCTATTCAGTTTCAACTCTGAGCTTACATAAACCTTTATGTCGTCCATGTACATGAGGTGAGTGAGTTGAGACTCATCCACTCCTAACTCAATTTTGAAAACATGGGAAGTGTTGTTAAGTGTCCAACATAGTGGTTTCAAGGCTAACCAAAACCATAGTGCGCTGAATTAATCATCTTGGAAGATTCCTCGTTTGGTGCACAAGGACCGGGTGTCCCTCATCATCCCACGACTAAAACATTTAATCCTAGTGCACCACATGTGCATAGCGTGATCCAGAAATTGGATGACGCGCGGACAGATCTTATATGTCTTCAGGACCTCAAATAAGTAATCGTGGGTTATTGATGGGAACGCCTATTGGTAGTTAATGTAAACCATGTGCAAATTGCGTTGGGGGTGTTCCGCATGCAACACAACCACACTGTCAATCGTGACTTGGTCCTTGCAACCACGGGAGCCTCGACAGCAACCTTTTTGTTGTTCGGAGAGGACGTTGTTCTCCTCACAATATTTGTAGACGAAGTCACAAATATTAGCCGTGAGACACTTATAGAGGGTCGAGAGGCAGGTGTTTGGACGGTTATCACTAGGACTACCAGCATTTACCTTTTTAGGTATCATATACGTAACGCCATCCGTCATAAAAGAGGACAAGTGATGTGGGTTCTCCAAGATGTGTTGAAGGGCTTTAACAAGGGCGGGGTGCAGAACCTCTAGGTATTTTCACCAGAAGCCGTGCACCCCATCCACATCCAGCGATTTCCAGTTCCTAGGTCTCTTTAGTATACGAGTCACATTGAAGGCTGATATGGATAGACTATTCATCACAGGCAACCGTGAAACTCTGTCCTTTTCGGGAAGGACCCACGTCGAGTCCAGTTGACTTGACCTATGAGAACCTCAGATGCTCGACCAATATCTGACCATTTCCTCGTCCCTAGGTGGTTCACAATAATTTTTAGTCCTTTTTTTGCCATCTGTAAGTCCGCGATAGAAATGTTTTTCGTCTACCATAAATTTCCTATTGTCTTTCCTTCTCACAATCGCTCTCTTAAATCGTTGCAGATGCGCTGACAGGACCATGAGTCTCTGTTTAAGATAGACAATCACTTCGTCCAGGATCATAGATGTTCTTGAACTGATGTTATGTGGGCGAAGGATATCCTCCACGTGGCGGGTCAGTCTCTGAGATCGATTGCCCTTTCGAAATTGGCACAAACGTCCCAGTTTTCCTCTTACTTTACTAATTTCGCCTTGAAGTCGAAACTCCCATGGAGGGTCTGACATCTTTCTTGGGGCATAGTTGTTAGTAGCCTGGCCTCTCGAGTTTTATGCTCATCATCCTGGCACACGCGACCGTAGCGCAATATTCAAGAGTCTGCACCTGCAGCAAGCTCATATCCTGCAGCAAGAACTTCTTATATATACAGGGTGTTTTTTTTTTAACTTGAGACAACGAAATATCTCAAAAAATACGCCTCCTACGGAAAAAATGTCTGGAATAAAAACTTTTTATTTTCGAGGGGGAAAAAAGATTTGCTAAAATTTACCCCACCCCACCCTCACAGGAGGCAGGGGTGGGGGTAACTTTGTAATTTCAAATGGCAACCCCAATTTTTTATCACAGATTCAGATTCTCCTTTACGAAATACGTAAGGTTTATTCGGAAAATTTGTTTCGATTCGCGATAGATGGCGCTGCAATTGCGAAAAATGAAATTGTTGACACTACTTTTAGCTCTACCCAGGAATAACGACGCGGACGTAGTAGTTGTCTATTCCCTTCGGGGTGCTTAATTTCGGTGAGTCCCCTTGCCTCTCACCATCCATCGGGGTGCTTGAACTTTTGGCAAGGGGACAGTAAAAGTGATAAAACTGTCGAAAACCATTCCCGAATGCAGTTGGTTGACGACAGTCGATTTTGGATGTAGACATTACATATCATCGAGTCTCCACTGTCTACAGTCCTCGACGCCATTCCGGCCGAGCGATAACCGCGTCTGTCCGTGCTTAACGTTTATTCATTAGGAAGGTTGATTGTGTTCATTTGATTTGGGTGTGTTGGTTGCTTTCGTTTTGGTTATTGTTGTTGGTCACGTTCGTTTGAGTTGGTTTGGGTGTCGTTGTATTTCCTCATTACCTTACTTCATTACTTTTACAATGGAAATTCTATCTCAGCAACAGAAGATTGAAATGATTCTCATTTATGGAGAAAGTGGCAGGAATATCAATGATGCTCTCACGCTTTATGCTCAACGCTTTCCAGGAAGTGGTCCTTCACGCGCTTCTTTTTACCGGGTTGTCCGAAACTTCATCACTGACGGAAGTGTACAACCGAAAAAAAGGATGCGTCAAGTAACAGTTACTGGAGTTGATAATGAAATTGCAATTTTAGCTGCAGTCACTCATGACCCTCATGTTAGTACTCGACAACTAAGCCGCGATTCCGGAATGTCTCTATCCAGTGTTTGGAAGGTATTAAAACGTAATAATTATCATCCGTATCATATTTCTCTGCATCAAGAACTTCATGGCAATGATTTTCAGAACAGAGTGACATTTTGTCAATGGGCGGTTCAGCAGATACAAGGAAACCCGAATTTCTTTTTTCTAGTACTCTTCACAGACGAGTGGTCTTTCACAAACCATGGTAACGTTAATCGGCACAACATGCATTATTGGAGTGTAGAAAATCCACATTCGTTGCGTGAAGTTGAGCATCAGCGTCCATGGTCCGTGAACGTTTGGTGTGGAATAATTGGAGATCAACTTATCGGTCCGTATTTTATTGATGGAAATTTGAACGGTGAAAAATATCGTAACTTTTTAGAAAATCAACTTCCAATATTGCTGGAAGACCTAAGCTTGGAAGTGCGACACAACATGTGGTTTCAATATGACGGTTGTCCAGCACATTATGCGGCAATCGCCAAGGAAATACTCAATCGCGAATTCAATGGACGATGGATCGGTAGAGGAGGTCCAGTAAATTGGCCTGCCAGATCGCCAGATCTTACGGCGCCGGATTTCTCTTCGTGGGGTTATCTAAAGAATCGCGTGTATCAAGAAGTGCCCACAACTCGTGATAACATGATCGAGCGAATCAGGTCTGCTTGTGCACAAATATCACCAGACACTATTCGCAGTTGTGTGGAATCTTTCAAAGCTCGGATTAGCAAGTGCATCGAAGTGCGATGACACCATTTTGAGCACTTATTGTAAAATAATTAATCGAAATCAAGCATCCCTGTGGTGAGAGGCAAGGGGACTCACCGAAATCAAGCACCCCGATGGATGGTGAGAGGCAAGGGGACTCACCGAAATTAGGCACCCCGAAGGGAATAGACAACTACTACGTCCGCGTCGTTATTCCTGGGTAGAGCTAAAAGTAGTGTCAACAATTTCATTTTTCGCAATTGCAGCGCCATCTATCGCGAATCGAAACAAATTTTCCGAATAAAACTTACGTATTTCGTAAAGGAGAATCTGAATCTGTGATAAAAAATTGGGGTTGCCATTTGAAGTTACAAAGTTACCCCCACCCCTGCCTCCTGTGGGGGTGGGGTAAATTTTAGCAAATATTTTTTCCCCCTCGAAAATAAAAAGTTTTTATTTCAGACATTTTTTCCGTAGGATGCGTATTTTTTGAGATATTTCGTTGTCTCAAGTTAAAAAAAACACCCTGTATATTCTCTACGATGCCTGTGATTGGCCAGAGCGCTCCATCGTGCGGACTGTTCGAACTTGATTGTTTAGAAATTGTCCTGTATTCGCAGCTGGTTTGAATATGGTTTGGATGTTGTGTTTGTTGAGAATTCTTCCTATTTGTTCTGTGATACCTTGAATGTACGGTAGGATAGTGGTCGTTTTTCTCTCTCTTTTTTAAGTAGGTTGTGTTGAATTGTTTCTTAGTGTATTTTCTTATTGCTGTATCAATTTGTTTGTTTGTGTAATATTTTTGTATTAGGATTTCTTTAACTTTTTGTAATTTCTTTCTTAAGTTATCTTTATCTGTTATGGAGACAGCTCTGTATACAAGGGCCGATTGAAGTTGATGGCCGATTGCTTTTGAGATGGGTGATGGTGGGAGGAGGCATATAGGTATCTGTTTGTATGGGTAGGTTTTCTGTAAACTTCATGTTCTAATGTGTTATCAGATCTTTTGCAAACTAGTACGTCCTAAGAAGGCAATTTTCCGTTTTGTTCAATTTTCATGGTGAACTGGATATTAGGGTGTAATCGATTGATGAAATCAAAAAACTTGTGTAGTTCATCTAGTCCATGTCACCAGATGACAAAAGTGTCGTCAACATAACGGCACCAAAATTTCACAGTAAACTCTATCACACACGTTCAAAACTCTTTTGACTTTATCAGAAAAATACAACAGATTCACATTCAACCCCAAGACATCCTAGTGAGTTTCGACGTAGTATCTCTTTTTACGAAAGTACCAATCTCTGATACAATCGATATTATTAAATTCTTTAAACTTCCCCTCCAATCTCATACCTTTGATAGAAGAATGTCTCAATAATACTTACTTCACTTTCAATAACTAATACTACAAACAAACCTCAGGAGCAGGAATGGGATCTCCAATGTCACCTGTAATAGCCAACATCTTTATGGAAAATCTAGAAACTAAAATCTTCAACCAATTCAAGCTTAATTCGGAATTTTGGTGCCGTTACGTTGACGACAATTTTGTCATCTGGAGACATGGACTAGATAAACTACACAAGTTTTTCAATTTCATCAATCGATTACACCCTAATATCCAGTTCACTATGGAATTTGAGCAAAACGGAAAATTGCCTTTCTTGGACATACTAGTTTAGAAAAGATCTGATAACACATTAGGACATGAAGTTTACAGAAAAACCACTCATACAAACAGATACCTACGTGCCTCCCCCCACCACCAATCTCAAAAGCAATCGGTCATACAGAGCTGTCTCCATAACAGATAAAGATAACTTACAAAAGGAATTAAAAAACGTTAAGCAAATCCTAATACAAAATGATTAAACAAGGAAGCAAATTGATGAAGCAATAAGAAAATACACTCAAAAAACAATTCAACACAACCTTCTTAAAAAGAGAGAGAAAAACGACCACTATCCTACCCTACATTCAAGGTATCACAGAACAAATAGAAAGAATTCTCGACAAACACAACATACAAAACATATGTAAACCACCTGCGAAAATAGGACAACTTCTAAACAACCCTAAAGTCAGGCTAAAGCATTTCACGCAATCTGCACTAGCTGAGCATCATATCGCAACAGGACATAGCATTTTATTTGACAAAACAACCGTCCTCGCAAAAACGTACAATATAGTTCCAAGAAAAAATAGAGAAGCAAGGGAAATCTTAGAACACCCTAATAACATCAATAGAGACCATGGATATATGTAATACCAATCCGATTTGGCTTTCCTTCCTCCCGGGTTTTTAAAAAAAGACTCGTTTGGCCAATCAAGATCGACCAGTCCCCACGATGGGGCACTCTGGCCAATCACAGGTATCGTCGAATATATATATATATATATATATATATATATATATATATATATTTATTCTCTATATTCAATATAAGATGTATAGAATATATAACTTCAGAGCCCTGAAGAAGTGAACTGCAATGTTCACGAAACATCGGCAAGATTCGTAGTTTTGCACACGATTGAAACCCGAAAAACCTCCTTTAAATTTATTATGATTTAGTAGAAAATTTAACTATTTGGTTGAAAATATATGTATTTTGTTAAAAATTCGTCTTTTTTGATAGAAAATCATTTTTTTGTATTAAAAATGCAACTGTTTGATTGAAAATTAACCTTATTTAGTTGAGGATTCAAGTATTTTGTTAAACATTAGTTTTTGTTGGTAAATCCAACTGTTATTCATTTTAAATAAAAAATTTTATTTATGAAATATGAACTATTATATGTTTCGTTGAAAATTCATCTTTTTAAGTTGAAAATTCAACGCCTTGGTTGAAAGTTGAACTACTTTCTTAAAAGTTCTTTTTTTATATTGAAGATTCATAATTTTAGTTGGAAATTCGTATTTTAAAATTAAAAATAATTTTCCAAACTGAAAAGTCAGCTGTTTTGTAGAGATTTCGTTTTTTTTATTCAAAAATAATTCTTTTAAATGAAAATTTTCCTATTACATTTTTGGTTAAAATTGATCTTTTTATTATACAAATTCAATTATTTAGTTGAAAGTTTTTAGAAACGAATATAAACTAAAAATTATTCAAATAAAATTTGGATAAACATCACACCCATTGTTCAAACTATTGAGTTGAATATGTATGGAATTTGTTTGAAAATTCTTTTTTTCTGCTGGAAAATTAATCTTCTTGGTTGAAAATTCAACTATTTGGTTGAAAATTTAACTAACAAAGGGGCCATTGAGACAATTTTCCGTTATGTTGTAAGTTGTTGAATTGGCGCACATATTATATTAGCCAATTAGCGAAGACGTTAAAAATATTTTTCAAGGTCAATTAAAGAAATAGTGCCATTAGCAAACAATCGTAAAAAATAGCGTAGGCGAGATTGGGGTATGTTGCCGGTGTGGGGCATGTTGTCAATTACAAAAAACGCCGGCGTTTGTTGATTTTCTTATTAGTTTCTTGCATAAAATGACTTTCTTTGTTTGGAAAAAAGTGATGTGATGAAATTTTTGTTTTAAAATACGTGTCGAAAGAGTTATTATGAAAAAACGGTTTTGACGGAAATATACGGAAAAGTCTTTGGCAGAAATTAGGCACTTACAGCATATTTTGAAATACTTGAAGCATGAAAATATTAGATTTTATAAAGTGAACAATTTCTTGAAACTTCTGGAATCATAAATTGTTTTTATAAACGTTCTAAATATATTAAAATTAATAAAATCTTGTAACATGACATACGGGGTAGGACGTCCGAAAATTTGTGTGGAGATGGTGTTAATAATGGATGTTAATAATAAAGTTATACAGATAATGACTGAAATCGAAACGTGATTAGAAGTTACATTTAATAATAATAATATGGTAAGTACCAAGTTCACGTTTTATTCCTTTGAAAGAGACTATGATGTGAAATTCGTGATTATAACCTATAAATATAAAAAATTGAAGTCATAAAGATTATAAATGTATTCTTATTCTTAATTATAATTTTCTATTAAAATGTATTTGAAAGGATTCACTTTACTCAACACGCAATTTCATGTTTTATTCCTTTCAAAGAGATCAGCATGTAAACTTTGAGGTTATAACCTAAAAATATGAAAGCTTATTTTCATGAAGTTATTTCCATTCCTAATTATAATTTCCCATTTCAAACTTCAATGTTTTGAATTTTCGAGCCTTTAGCCTTTAGCCTTGTCGGTAAACAAGACATCGGTTAAAGGCTATTGAATAGAATTTTCAAGGACTAAGAGGTTATAACTAGGTTTTGCGACATAGTTTACTTTGATTGATAAGAAAACATTATTTTAGTGTTGATCATGTCTCGAGTAATTTTTTTTCTTTACATTATACTCTCAAGAATTATTATATAGTACACTTTTTTATTCTACAACGTTCATATTCTTGAAATAATCCGACAGTTATATAACGGACACCATGCCCCATGGTACCCTCACAGCATGAGATATCGGCGGGATATCCCATTTATCTCCCAGGATATCCTGGGCATATCCCAGGAGATCCTGGGGATATTGCGAATGATCTCTTACAGGGCGGAAATCTCGATATCCCTGGAATATCCCAAGGATATCTCAGAATATCCTGAGGATATGCCATTAATGTCCCAATTTTATATGCCAAGGATGTCCCCAAGATATCCCAATTCTATAATTTAGTATATTCCTGGAAATTCAGATATATCTACATACATACATAGATTAGCAGTTCGAACTCGAAAGTTCATTGCCTCACTACCCGATTCGGGTAGTGTTTCTAGGTGGATATTTACTACCAATGTGGGCCCACCACACCCACGACGGGCCAACAGCACGCAGGTATTCCTGAACGGTTACCCATCCAAGTACTAACCGCGCCCAACAATGCTTAACTTCAGTGATCTTACGAGAACTGGTGTTTTCAGCGTGGTATCGCCGTTGGCGCAGATATATCTACTGCCAATTATATGTATAATCAATCGTATAAATAAAATAACTCATCATTCAACAATATTAGGTAGTTTTCCGGAGATTTTGTACAAAGTGCAACATTATGAAGTACAAGAATAGTCGACTCCCCTCTAAAGTCACTTCCAAGTAAATTCCATCATGGCTGTCAGTGTGCGAAAACTGTCGCACAATAATAAGTGACGCTTTAACAAAAGTCACAAATTCTCGAATATCGTGCCGAATTATAATCTATTCTCATTTATATTATATAAACCAACGCGGTACATATTAATTTGATTGTTTTTTATCATAAAAACTGATTTTCCGGTATACTGATAGTGAAAAGTGCGATCTCTAAACTCTGCGCAATTTAGAGATTACAAATACCATGACAGCCAACAATTAAATTTTCAGAAAGTTGCTTGCTTTTTATTGTAAGTAAGCTGTTATTGGTTATGAAAATAATTCGCGGTACTAATTTTTTTATAATTATACTGAGATAGAATTTGAAAGAAACCGAATGTTCGAAATTTGTGTAAAACGGTTTTTTGTCAAACGTATGTTTGTAAATCTTTATGTTTTCAGGCATTTTATATATTTTAATTAATATGCATTTCAGAAATATTGGATTCCATTGCCAAAATTGTGTATATCCCGCACAGGATATTGAGACATTGAGTGGATATCGTACGGGGCGGAAATGTCGCTATCCTTGGAATATGCCAGGGATATCCTAGGAGATTTTTGGGACATTTTTCAGGATATCCCATATCCTGCCGAGATATCCTAGGGATATGCCAAGGATATAATTTTGTAATTAAATATAAAATAATGACGTAGTTAAAAAACGGTTTGGAGTAATGATATATGTCACTTGATAATGTGAGCTTCTCACCAAAGAATACAGACATCAAAGTCACATTTTAAGTATAATTTAAAGGACATTTCATTCAAAGCCCGGCACCATACCCCACTCTCCCCTATTTAGTTTAATTTCTTTGTTGAATTAGTAGCATAATAGTTCAGAAAATGCGTCAAATAGTATCAAATATAATGTCAATAGTGTGGTGAGTCCGATGCCTATGCCAATGAGAGCCAAGGTGCCACTGGGTAAAGGCACGAGATAAAAAGCTATACGAATACAATCGGTGAACGGAAGGGAAGGAATCCGAGAATTGGGAAATATAATATTTCAGAATATTTGTGAATATACTTAAGAATACTTCTGAATTTGTGGGAATATGTAGAAATATTTGGGAATATAAAGAATATGAAAAATATTTTCGAAATATAAAGAATATCTGGGAATATTGAAAGAATATATGGGAATATTTAGTATGTGTACCAGGAATATCTAAGTGGTCGACCCCTTATGATTTCCCTGTTTTCCTCCAATTCAGGGCACTTGACTTTTTCTAATGCCATCTTTAATAATGTACAATATCTTCATTAGTTAACAAAAAGGATTTTATTTAAGTAGAAAATTGCTCTTTTCATAGTGCGTATAGTGCGTTATAGTGCGTATGAGGTCAGTCAAAAATAGCTACTAACGCAATAGGCCGTCAGAAGTATATTGCCAGTCATTTTATTCTCTATAAATTATACTTCAAAGTAGGGCAAAAGGATTGATGAAATTCAACTATCACAGAAAAATAAGTTTCTCGGTAATCCATCTTCCAAATATGTGCAATGACGTATAGCAGTGCAATCAACGAATCAACGCAACGAATCAACTGTCTCTGTTTACTAAAAAAACATGAGCATCATTACTGGTACTCTGGTTTTCGCTTTAGCGGTCGTCTTTAATTCTATTGGTAAATATATAATTAAGTACATTTTTAATCGTATTTTGTTTGTAGTACGTATTTGATTAATTTATATTTGACCAATAACATTGGATGTATCATCCAATGGTGAAAATAAAGTATTTTACAGTTTTTTCCAAATTTTTTTTTTTTGATTTGTTATAAACATTCGAAGATTACCTGCGAATTCTAAAAAATTTACGGAAAGTTGATTCAAAATGCAGTTCTTTCCAAATAAGCATAGGTATTCGGTATTTTCTTTTATTATACGACGTGGGAATTCTTGCTCTTTCAATGAGGTATTTTCACTTTAACAACAGTTAACTTTACTTCTTTGAGTGCTGAGGGGAATACAATGGACCAAATACATGAGAGAAAACTTCATTTTTGTAATATCCTCGTAATGAATAATAATTATTCCCTTTCGAAAAAAGTCGTTTTGGTGAATTTTGTTCAGAATCCTCAATATTAGCTGAATCGAGTTGAAACTCAACATTTTTCTTCACAATTAGCCATAGAATACGAATAACACTTTTTATACTGATAATTAGATGTTAACATGAATTGTTTAGACAATTTATTATTGTTGTTAGCAATTTTGTCTTAGAATGGAGATAGAAAGTCGCGGTTTTTAAAAAAAAATTCCACTTTTTGTCCAATTTTGAATTATAGAGAATTAATGTTAACAAACATAATTGTTTGAACAATTTATTATTATTGTTAATAATATTAGCTTTGAATAATGCTAGAAATTGCCGTTTTTTCTGAAATTTTCAACTTTTTGTTCACTTTTCACTTGGAGTGAGTTAATATTTGATTTAGTATAGCAAGAATAATTGTTTAAACAAATTATTATTGTCTATAGCTATCTTCTTCTATATTAATACTAGATAGTTGCGGTTTTCTTCCGAAATTTTGTCCATTTTTCAATTAGAGTGAAGTAATACCTAATTCAAGTCAACAAAAATAATTGTTTCAATAAATTATTATTGTTAATAACTATCTTCATCTATATTAATGCCAGATAGTTGCGGTTTTTTTCTGAATTTTTTAACTTTTTGCCCACTTTTCACTTAGTGAGGTAATAATTAATGCAAGTTAATAAAAATAGTTGTTTAAACAATTTATTATTGTTTATAACTATTTTATCTTAAATAAGTGCTAGAAAGTTGCGGTTTCTTCTGAAATGTTTAACTTTGCTTTTCCTTTTCAGCTATAAACAAATAATAAGTAAACATTGGAGATAAAAATATTTTAAGCAATCTGTTTCTTTATCTTGAATCTATTTTGCTGGAGGGGGGTTGTATACCATTAAGCCATTTCCCTTTCGGGGTAGGCGTGACACTACCCGATTCGGGTAGACTAGAGTCTGTAGCGCGCCGAATGTTCCGTTTTTCCTCTATCCGCC
>CAKNYM010048384.1:86593-129732 GCA_932195095.1 Andricus curvator | reverse complement strand
TTTCGCTTATAAAAACCAAGATAGTAAATTTTAAACAATTCACACTTCTCTGAAAGCTCGTAAACTTCTTCCGTCGAAAAAGAACTCGCTTGTTTGGACTCTCCAGTCGAAGAACTACTGAAAATACTTGGGAAAAAGACGTTTGAAAATGTCCACCAAAGCCAGTTCCTTATTTTCGGTTACATGAAGCAATATTGTAAATTTTAAATAATAACCGATTTTTGTTAAGCTCGTAAGTGCCTCCCGTCAAAACCAGGCTCCCTTGATTGGACTGATTGATAATATCTGTCAAAATAAGTTCCTTACTTTTGCTTATAAAATCCAAGATAGTAAATTTTAAAACATTTCACACTTTTCTAACAGGTCGTAAACTTCTTCCGCCAAAAAAGAACATGCTTATTTGGATTCTTCAGTCGAGAAACAACTGAAAAAGCTTAGGGAAAAGACAATTGAAAATGTCTATCAAAGCTAGTTCCTTATTTTCGGTTTAGTCTAGGAGCCAGGGGGGGGGGGGGGGGGGTCGTGGCCGATAGGGGTAACGGGCTCCACCCAAGTGCTTTTTATGTATTTTGACCCGCTGAACACGAATTTCGAGGGTGGCTTGTCTAAAAATCAGCGTAAGCGGCGCGAGCGAAGCGCGACCCCGAACCCGCGCGCCAAGCGGACAATATAGCGGTCAAATTAAAATCAGGATATCTCGACTTCCATCAAACATTTTTCAAATCTGAAAGAACCTACGTGTTCTGCAAGAGATAAGGAATGTATGGCCGTATATAGAATGTTGGTAAGTCTAATAATAAACTATTTATAGCGGTTTAAACCATTAAATTGTTAATAACTAATTAACCGTTGATTTTTAGACAAGCTACTCTCGAAATTCGTGTTCAGCGGGTCAAAATACATAAAAAGCATTTGGGTGGAGCCCGTTACCCCTATCGGCCACGACACAGCCCCCCTGGCTCCTAGACTAGTTATAAAAAGCAAGACTAAATGTTTTTAAATTCCAAAGAATTCAGTGTTTGTCCTCATTGCTTCAAAGTTTTCAAAAATTCTTCAAGTGATTTCAGAACTTTTGAGGGGAATCCTACGCAATTCTAAAGAATTCTGCAGAATTCAAATAACGATAACATCTTCATTCAGCGGTAGCTAAGCCGTCGAAATAACTTGACTAATTTGGAAAGAATTAGGAATAGTGCTATGGTTTTAGTAGAATCCTGAAGAATTCAGGGGAATTTGTAGAACTAGTAGTCATGCGCGCAATAATGCAATATGTATTATCGTAGCTTAAAAAGTATTTAAAAATGTTTTTAATCATTTAAAAGTATTGAATGTATTTCTACAGAATTTGACAGAACTGTGTGTAATTCAAATAAAGGGTACATCTGCCTTCAGTCGTACCTACGCCGACTCCCTAACTTGACTAATTGGAAAATAATTAGGAAAAGTGCTATGATTTTATTAGAATTCAGAACAATTCTGAAGAATTTATAGGATTTATGAGTTTTTCTACAAATTCTAAACTATTGATCGCGTATTTTCATAGTGTGAAAAGTATTTAAAATTCTTTAAATGAATTCTAAAGCGCTGGAAGGTATTCCACAGAATTCGTGACAACTTTGCGGAATTCAAAAGACGAGTACATCTTCATTCACCGGTAGCTAGGCCCTCGTCTTAACTTGACTTATTGGGTAAGACTTACGAAATTTGCGATGGATTTAGTAGAATTCAGCGAATTCAGAGCAATTTGGAGAATTTAAAAATCTTTAAATTTCAAATAATGTAATCTGTATTCTCATAGGTTGAAAAGTAATCAAAGCTCTTCAAATTAATTTTTAAAAAAACATTTTGAAGTGAATTATACAAAATTCGTGAGAATTCTGCGGGATTTAATTAACAAGTACATCTTCATTCACTGCTAGCTGCAGTCGACTAACTAGACTAATTGTGAAAGAATTAGAAACACTGCAATGATTGTATCAAACTTCGGAGAATTTCGGAGAATTCGGAGGAATTTACAGCATTTGAAAGGTTGTGTATGGAAAACCGGTGAAGGTAAAAAAAACTTGTCGGTACCGGTAAAAAAAAAGTTGTCGGTACCTGTAAACAAAATTGTCGATAGAGCTTAAACTGCCGGCAAAAATATTAAAAAATTTATTTTTCTCCCATGTGTTTATTGCTACTGTTTGATCTTCAATATCGGCCATCTTGCTAGTTGACGTCACAGACCAAAAAAAAAAAATTAGAAAATGTTAGGGGTAAAACTGAACTTATTTCTGTGATTGATCACAGAAGGCGAATTAGAGAGATGCAGGGATAGGGCTTTGACCAACATTATTTCTGTGTCTAGTCACAGGGGTGCCTTGCGCCCCCAAGAGATATTGGAAAGGGGTAGTTGTTTGACCAACATTATTTCTATGACCAGTCACAGGGGTGCCTTCCAGCACCCACGAAGTGACGGAAAGGGGTAGGGGTTTGACCGTAATTAATTCTGTGTCCATTCACAGGGGCACCATCCAGCCGCCATGAGCTGTTGGAAGGGGTGAATTTCATGAATTTCTTGAATTTCGTTAATTCCCTGAATTCTGTGAATTCTGTGAATTCCTTGAATTTACGGTTCAAAAAGCGGTAAAAAGAATTGTCGGTACTGGTAATTTTTTTACCGGTACTGACAGTGTGAATTCCACGAATTCTTTGAATTTCGTGAATTCCGAGAATTTTTGGAATTCCGTGAATTCCATCAATTCCTTGAATTCCATGAATTTCGTGAATTCTGTGGATTCCATAAATTCCATGTGTTCCGTGAATTTCATGAATTCCGCGAAATCCATGAATTCCGTGAATTTCATGAATTCCACGAATTCTTTGAATTCCGTGAATTTCGTCAACTCCGTTAATTCCATGAATTCCTTAAATTCCGTAAATTCCTTGAATTCCTTGAATTTCATGTACGGTTCAAAAACCGGTACCGACAATTTTTTTTACCCGTACCGACAGTTTATACACTTCGTATTTAAATGTCTTAAAAAATTAAATAATTCAATGTATTCAAAAGTGTTCAGGGTAATTCAAAAATGTTAAAGTAATTATTTCTACAGAACTAGAAGGAATTCTGCGAAATGCTAAGAATTGAGGAGGATTCTACAGATTTCAAACAACGCATGCAAACGTCGAGCAATGTTTTCTAATTTGGTTGCTACGAAAAAGATACTTTTTAATTTTCGAATCTCGTTTAAGTCTGAAGTTGCACCAAAGAGTCAAAACCTCCTACAAAAATAAACGGAGGAGAAATTATACGTTCTGAACTTGTATTCTCACACACTCTTAGCGATGGCACATGGACTGTCGGCTATCTAACACATTTTTTTGATTGGATAACCTGTAATTGCTAATTACTCGGTACTTATGCATTTAATCAAATTTTTTTATTGCTCATTTTCTACTCAGCTTTTCACAAGGAATCAGAAAATATAAATATGTATTTTGAATACATGGACACCCTGTATTACATCTCAGCCAAAGCTCAATCCAATCTGATAAGTCTTTCGAAAGTTATCGTGCCTCCAGGATACAAGCATAGATACATACATACGATTTCGTTTTAAAAATTAAAATTGTTTATCAAAATTAACGGATAGAAGTTTTCATTCGATTGGAATATTTCTAATTGCTTTCAAGAGATCTATCCTGGATATAGAGAATAAACAAGTTAACATTTTTCTGAGCAATAGATTCTGAGGTACAACTATGCAAACATGTTAAATTTGTTAAAAATAATTCGTTTGTAACGCTCTAAATTGCAACTGGTTCATCTTACGAAAAAAGTTCTCGAAGAAAAAAAGTTTTTTTGCTCAGAGGGGCTAAAAATTATTTTATACAATTTTTTTGTTAATGAATAACAAAATTGTTTCATCAAGAACTGATCAGGATTTTTGAAAAATAACCAAGATACGTATTCGTGATAAGGGGACTTGTTGTTGACCTTTTAAAGAAAAGGTATTTTGGGCGTCTCTTAGTGCATACAGAAGTGTTAGTGGCGAATGGACTAATCATAAAGAGTTGTACCAGTGAACTCAAGATATTTGGATGAATACTGGTTCTATAACCAATTATTTTATAAAAATTGATATGGCCCTTTATTCGATGAAGAAATAATTATGCAGCAAAATGAACTAGCTATACAATGATAATACCTTATGTTTCAATTGTTTCAAAGTGAGAAATCAATTTTTTACTACAGTTGATATCTGGATGGAAGATGTTTCAATATGATATTGATTTAGTATTATGTTAGATTCTACTTACAAACAGATTGAAGAGACATCACAAAAGTGAAGAACAGCGTTAAGACGGAAATCTTCATTTTGCGGTGGACACAGAGAAATGGTTTTAACAGAATTTCTCCGCCTGTAACTGAATGGATCTCAAATATTTTTCACATGTATATATACCAGCCATTATTTCATTCTTGTGTAAAATTCTTGTGTACGTGCAAGGCTGCGGAAGATGTCTCAGCCATAAAGTAAATAATTTTTTAATTGTGTGCGTTCATTCGATAAGGAAGCAGATCTCTTGTAAAAATTATCCAACACATGAATGCTATATGTTATTTTTTCTGTAGAATTGAATAGCGTTATTAGTTTCACCGTACCTCAGATATTTAAACATATTGTTCAAACAATCGAAGCCTCGGTAGAGATAAAGTTGGAGATATCATGAAACTCTTCTGGTTTAAGAAAATATTCCTAAAGGTACACAATAAACCACAGAGTTATTTTTTTGTAAAAACGTTGCAAACAATTGATAACTACAATTATCCGACGTCGAATAATTTTTATCGGGAGACGGATTCATAACCACATTCACAACTTCATATGTAGTTGTGGAATTGCCCACAAGCTACGGTACCATAGATGAGTTGCAGCATGCCGCGGATTTTTTGCGAAGGTTTCAGACTACATCATATGAGAAAAAATGACCTACAAGTACCTACAAGCCCTACAAGTACCAGTACTCTGATTTCCTTGAATTCTCTTAATTCCCTAAATTCTCCGAATTCCTTAAATTCTCTGAATTCTCTGCATTCTGAATCTTGAGAATTTAGCGTACTCAGAAAATTCAGTGTATTCAGAGAATTTGCGGAATTAGGAGAATATGAGTTCCTTGAATTTGCTGAATGCCTTCAATTCGCTGAATTCCATGAATTCGCTAACTGCCTTGAATTTCCTAACTTCCTTAAATTCTAGGAATTTCTTAAATTCCAAGAATTCCTCGAAAGTGAGTGTGTGTAAAGTGACATTGGGTAGGTTGGGCCTCAGTCGCACGGGATTTTTAAAATTTTGCACATGTCAAAACTCTTTCTCCCATTTGTTGTTCAGAAATATAAAATTTCAGGCTAAAGTCTAAAAAATGTGTATTATCTAACAATTGAACTTTGGGCTACAAAGTATTATTATTTGACTAGGAAATATCGATTTAAACAAATTTTGGTAAATTTCTGAAACTTAATTTTGGAGTGAGGCGTACAGTTTTTATGTTTCAAACCAATTATGAATTTCGGTTCGAAAAAGTGCTCAAAACTAAGCCAATTTATATGGAATGACAAAAAGAGAGAATTAGTAAGCTTTTAGTCACAGCGAAACTCGCTATTGCTGTTTTTCTGCAAGTTAAACTCTGTAATCCGTCGAATTTAGTGTTAGAATAATTATTTAAGTTTAGCATAGGACGTGGTCACAAGCAATGCTTAAGCCACGCAACGATCCATACATGTCCCATCCTTGAAAAAATTTGAAACATTTTTGACCTATTTTTGACCCACGCTTGAGCAAGCAATTTTGTTCACGCCGGATGGGTCTGATTATCATTGTATATAACCAGCAAATAATCCTGGGCTTTAAGCCCAAGGTTCACCCTATTGTGCATCTACAGGCCCAAGATGCATTTTTTTACCATTGCGTCAGCATGGAGTTTCCAGGTTAATTTAGAGTCAAATATTACTCAAAAATACTTTGCGTATTTTGAAAATTGTATGTAGAGTGCTGACTGCATAAGATCCACTAAGATGAACTCATGCTTTTCTGTTACAAGGATCACCAGGTCATTTACGTAGCCATAAGCGTAAAACCCCGATTCGTTAAAAACACGAATCTGGTCATCAATGACCAGCGCTCACTGGGTGGATGAAAGAACTCCCCCCTGTGAGCATCTTTTTGAAACTTTGCCCCTCACTTCATTACCATGTAGCGAAGTGTGTACCGTTTAGCAAAATCGTATATGGAATTGCTGCAATCGCTACTTCACCATTCCGCATTGTATTATTGATGCGGAAGGTAAACGCATAGAGAGCGTCTATGGTAGATCTGCCTGTTAGAGAGGCAAATTGATTCTTATTGAGAGGTTTTTCCCTTTGTATTTCCTCTTTTATATAAAGGTCCACTATTTTTTCTAGTGGTTTCAGTATGAATGGGGTCAAGCTGATTGGTTTAAAGGATTTTGCTTCATAGTAGGTATCCTTACCCGGCCTTGGAATAAAGATTGCCTTGAGCTGAATTGCCCCTCAAGGTTTTCTGCAGTCTAGCAGTGTCAGGTATATTCTAGATTTCCTGACAATACGCCCTCCATGAGTCCCTTATGGCATTTTGTATCTCATTATTATACATTTTTAAGGTTGCCCTGTACAAGTCCCAATTCCCATTCTTTTTAGACCTGTTCAAAAGGCGTCGAGTGTCCTTTTTTAGGTTTCTACAAAAGAACCTTGGTAATCCAATAAATTTAATATCGCCTCTGAAATAAAGTGCAGCCCTAGTTGTTTCTACAGAAATCTGATTAATGACTGATCCGCTCTTGTTGCTTGAACCTCTAACTTTCGCCTTGTGAGCCCAAGATTCTTGTATTAAGGCAAAAGCCATTTGCTTCGCTACCAAACGTCTACTCAAGATAGCAGACGCTTCTTTGTCGTGGTTAAGGTTTATCTGGATTAAATCCAGACTGAAATGGTGACATCTAGTGTCCATTTTCACTTCCAGTTGTCACCGTCACCTTTTCCGAAGACAAATCCGGAGCTTGACTACTCGCCTTGACATCGATATTCTTCCGTCCGCCCGTTTTCATGATAGGGTTTTGGATTGCTATCCTTTGGAGTACTGCTGTTGGTTCCACGGATACACTAGGTATCCTAGGAAACTTTATACTAGAAAGCTTCACTGGCGTTGGGAGGTCTTTGCTGTCGATCATTTTGACCTCAGCTCCCACCCAAGGTTGTAATCCGCCAACATCTTCGATAAGCCAAGTTCAAAACACTTCGTCCGGTTTTGAACACTTTTGAAGCGGAAATCTTCAAATTTTAGGATGAATTCTCCAGGTTGCACCACAACGAATGAATGGTATTTAGGGCCGGTATGAAGGACATTTATTCTGTCGGTTGGTGAATCGTAGTCCGCTGCTGAATGCTAAATTTTACGAATGAATAATTTGTCCATTTTTTTGACCCGAAGATATTTTTAAAAAAGAACCTGAACTTTTTTCAGATAAGAAAAAAGAACTTCAAGTTCGAAAAAAGTCTGGTGAAATTGTTTGATAAACTGTTGAATTAAAAATTATTTTATTCTTGCTGAAAATATTTTAAATTTAGAATATTTCTTATGATTATCTTATGGAACATCTGGTCAATAATCACCGAAACTCAGTGAGTTTAGATACAATATTTTTCGTGTGCGTAGACCATTCTTTAAATAAAATTGAGTCAAGTGAAGGTTTTTTTTAACAATTTGGTATCAGTGCAACAATATATTTCAAATGAATTAATAAACTGCTTTATCAAGGCAATACAATACAAATTTGAAAAAAATACTTCAAACGTATCATAACTATAGAAGGAATATATTTTCACTTTTATTTATTTTTTCAAATTATTGAGTCGACGTTCAGTGAAGTTTTAACTAGTTCATTTGATTGTTTCCAAAGTGAATATAATTATTTTGCAAAATAAGAGTGAATTTACTTAAATCTGAATACATTTTAAGGAAGCAGCTTCTAAATACGTCATAATTTCTAGTAATATTTCTTTTTCGTACATATTTTGACATTCTTCATCATAGATATTAATCTGTCCAAACGAACTTTGTTTTTTGATACATTTTCATGCCTTGAAATTTGAATTGTCATCTTGATACAGACTTGAATTTGATTCTGTTGATATGTCTATGATGGTGAAAAGTTTAATCAACATCACAAACATTGGAGAAAAAGAAAATTTGAAATTTATTACGTTGTTTTGTAAAAATCAATGCCAATAAAGATAGAGAAGATTCAGAATTTTTTATCTTCAAATTTGAGTTCGTATCGTGAACATGTGATATGAAACCGTCAAAATATATAAAACTAATTTGAAATGTAAAAAATAAAATAATAACACACGAAAAAAATACTAAAGTTTCATTCCTAGTGGTACTAACTTTGAAAGTAATTGAAATGTTTGTCAGTTTTCACATAGACAGATCATTAAAGCAAACGCAGCTACTGTTGAAAATGAATTTGGAACAAAATTATCTGAAACAAAATTGAAACCCTATGTTTTTAACAGCTACATAAAAAGTGAAATTTGTAGAAGATAAAATATTTTCACATTCTCATCATTTATAATAGACGCTAGTCTTAGACTCTAAATCTGAATTATTAAAAGTTTTTCTGATTGTATGAAAAAAATTGTAATGTTAACGTTTTTCACGATTATAACAAAAAAGATGCATCCTATCGAAATGGTATACATTGAAGAACTACACCTTTCTTTTTGCCCCTGAAAACGTGTGCCAAAGTGCAATTAATCCGATTCGTGTTTAAAAGTTTATCACATACAACTAATACCCTCTCATTCTCAGCTGGGGCCTTTGACCAGGCCATCGGACGCGTCATCGGGATGCGAATAGAAGGTCTCTGTTCCGAAGGATTCTTCTGAATACTGTTACATTACTTGATGAGCAGCTGCAGAAAATGGTCCAGGGATGGTCCCGATGGAAAAAGCCCCAAGCAAAGGCATGAAAAACCGTGCCAAAGGCTGCATGGCACTAGGTATTGGTGTTCCATACGGTATTTCTAGCATACAAGGTCGCCTTCTAGAGTATTCAGACCTTACCCTTGCATGTGAGTCTAGGTGGGTGTAAACCGTTTTTCCCTAGCTACTCGTGCGAAGAACATGGAACCGAATCAATAGCAAGAACTATAACGAAGCTGGAGTGAGAAGTTGGAGTTGTTCGTTATTCTAGACAAAAGACATTGTGAGGAGCTGTTCGGTGGAGAACTGGACATGACGGAGTGGTGGAATGGTATTCCAAAATTAAAACTGCAATTGAAGTGTGTGGTACGGCAGTGGTAGGAAGAAAGTCTGGTGATGCGTGGTGGAATGATGAAATTCAACCAGCCCAGCAAGAAAAGAAAAAAGCGCACAAGAGAACATTAAACATGACATGTCTTAGCGATGAGGAGAGAAATAGACTAAAAAATGATTACAAAGACAAAAAGAGGAAAATGAAACGACTAGTCAAGGAGAGTAAATAAAAAATCAGAACAGAAGAAGAGAACAAAATACAGAACTACTTTGAAGGAATTATGAAACTATTATATAAACAGTTGAAGGAAAGCAAGGGTACAGAGTTTGCCAGCATGAGAAACAGCAAAGGTGAAATGCTATATGATATAGACGAGATAGTAGACGCTTTAAAAGACTCTTTTAAAGAACTATTAGGAGGTGAAGCTATAGGACAACAAAACTGCGATATAGAACATAATGCATTAGAAAACCCAATTGAAAAAGTCTGTGTCACTGAGGTCCGAGACATAATTAAGAACTTGAAAAACGGTAAGGCTGCTGTAATAGAAAGTATTAGTGCTGAAATGCTTAAATACGGTGGCGAGTACATACCTCACAGGTTGTGCGAATTAATAAATTTATGTATCGAGACGGGGAAAGTCCCAGACGATTGGAAAAAAGCGATTATCGTACCAATATACAAAAGAAAGGGAGATAAAAACAACTGCAGTAATTACAGAGGTATCAGCCTACTAAGTACCGTAAGTAAAATATACTCAAAAATACTTATTCGTAGGGTAATGGAAATCACAGAAGAAAAGATATGGGAAGTCCAAAATGGTTTTATGCCAGGAAGATCATGTACAGATCAGATATTTAGCCTAAGACAGATCAGAGAAAAAAGCTTGAGAGTAGGAAAGAAAGTTTTCTGTGCATTTATTGACCTAGAAAAAGCATTCGACAAAGTAAATAGAAATAAACTTTGGGAAGTCCTCAAAGAGTACGGAGTAAATGGAGGGCTCCTACAAGCAATAAAAACAATATATACAGGTAGTAAAGCGAGTGTAAGGGTAAATGGGAAACTGAGTGACTGGTTCGATATTATGCAAGGCGTGAAACAAGGATGCGTTATGTCCTCGTGGCTATTTATCATATTCATGGATAAGTGTCTAAGAACTGCACTCTTCGACGAACAAGGTGTAGATCTCCAAACAGTTAAGGTACGTGGGTTAGCTTTCGCAGATGACAAGATTGTTATGGCAGAATCAGTCGAGGAGTTGCAAAGAATGTTGAATAAACTTCATACAAGAATGAAGGACATGGGACTGAAAATTAACGTAAATAAAACAAAAATCATGGTGTTTGAGGGAAAGAGTGAGAAAACAATGTGCAACATTGTCCTAAATGATGAGAGATTAGAACAAGTTGACAAGTACGTATACCTATGTAGTCTATTCACTAGCGACGGAAAAATAGATGGGGAGTTAGATAGGCGCATAAATAAGGGTAAACAGGTTATCGGTAGAGCAGGGTCCATCTTAACAAATAAAAACATATCAAAAAAAGCTAAAATGGCCATACACAATTCTATATTCGTACCGACTGTACTATACGGTAGCGAGACATGGACCTGTCAAGAAAAGGACAGGAGTAAAATTAACGCGATCGGCATGAAACCTCTGCGCATAATATGCGGGAAAACACTGATGGACAAAGTCCGAAACGAGACAATCCTCAAAGAATGTGGTGCAAAAGAGACAATAGTTGACACATGGGAAAGAAATCAGTTAAGATGGTTCGGACATCTTGAAAGAATGAAAGATGAACGACTGACCAAACAAGTGTATAAAGGTAAAGTAAATCGCAGAATGCCCAGAGGTAGACCGCCGAAAGAATGGTTAGAATCTGTAAATGAGACATTAATCCGTAGAGACATAAGAAGCCATAGAAACACAAGAGCTTGCATGAAAAAATGCATGGACGTGAAGGAAGCTAGAGTAGTATTCCAGGACAGAAAAGTGTGGCGACAAATAGTTTGTAAACAGAGTGACAGTAGAATGAATGACGCCTAAAACAAAGATCTTGGATACTAATGGGCCCAAGTGGAGAACCATACATAACAATTTTGTGAGGCTCTTCACTTGGGGTGATCGCTAGAGAGATTGATCAGCAACCTGGGTCGGAGCAGTGTTGCGGAATAAACGTGTCATTTAAATAAATAACACGAGAATTCCAGATCAATCTAAAATATATATGGTATACGTAACACTTATATACCTATCTACCTCATACCTATATACCTACCTACCTTATACCTATATACCCATATGCACACTACTATTCTCCAACCGAGCAAGTCACGCCTACCCCGAAAGGGAAATGGCTTAATGGTATAATAAAGGTGAGAATCCATAAGGAATGTGCAAAAGAGACGATGGAGGAGGGAGTCAACCTAATGCGGAAGCTGAAAAGTATATTCAAGAAAATTGAGGATCTCTACGGTAGAAAATGGGCTGGTTCAACAGTTTCGAATACCGGATTCCCCCTTACAGGAAGAGGGCAATACACCAGCCATGAAGAGAGATGAGCAGAGGGCGAACCATCCTTCCAAACCGTCACCGAAGAACAAGGAGATCTGAAGAAGTGCGCGAACTTAAGCGGTTCTTGTAAAGCCGGCTGAGAGGAAAACTCACGCCGAGGCCCTCAAGAGTCTCAAACTGAAGATTAAGCCGAAGCAGAGCTCGTTTTCCGCACCGAATTCGATTTACTAGATCTCGACGGAACGACGAAGAAAGAAGAGGTTAAGAGCGCTCTGAGAAAATACTTCGGAAAGAGTCAGACAGGAGAACGGAAAGTCACTATGACGAAAAAGGCATTTAAGGTAGCCCTGAAGGCCTTCGTGGAGCTAAGCGAGGAGTTACCCACAAGACTTATCCGTACAGGATACCTGAATGTGGGGTGGGTATCCTGCAGAGTCCGTAAGAAGACCGTTATCACGAGGTGTTTTTACAGTCAGATGCAGGGGTACGGCCACCTGGCAGCGAAATGCGAAGGTCCTGATCGGATAAAGTGTTGTTGGAGATGTGGCTAAGAGAAGCACAGGGCTGCGCTTCCAACTATAAATTTGCGTTATAATTACTTGCTGCTGTCCACCAGATAATAAGGGTAACAACCTCTAAAAGTGAATTACCACCCCCTATAAGGGTTGTTAATAGATCTTTTAATCCCTTTGACTTTATTTGCAATTTTTTCACCAGTTTGTTATGAAGTGCTTTCAAAAGACTTAGAAGATTTAGCACAACCTGATTCTATTTAAAGAAACCTGAAATTACTTTATAAGCGTACTAGGTCTGTTCGGAAAGCATCCGACCTTGTGCTCTAACTTTGTACCTAGTTGTGCTATTATCAAAAACATGTATTTAAAATTTAGAGGGGACCTCTATGAGGCCCCTTGCTAAGTCACACAGCCCTGCGCATCTTTAGTCGACTAGTGTACGCAGTGGCGTGAACGTATAAAAACGTACGCATCGCATTTCAGGATGACGAAATGCACCGAAAAAAGAGTGTGCATTAATTTTTTCAAAAACTTAGCCATTCATGTTCGGAAACTATCTTAATGATGCGGAAAGTTAGCTATTCCAAAAGGTGACTTAAAGAAGTGCTTTCGAATTTGAGAGGTTCGCTGGAAGATGATTATAGCTCCCAAAAGAAATTACTTTGAAGAGAATATCATTGTCATTGACCAGAAATAATGCTTACTCCTGGTACACCTCAAGGTCAGATACTTTCCGGACAGAACTCGTATGTGTCATTAAGCTTTAGACCTGGAAGGACTTTAGAAAACGTTAAACAAGTATTTTGAAAAAATAAATTGCGTGTGATGCGGGTTGTGAAGTTATATTAATCTTTCGGCCCGGAAATATAGTTAAATTTTTCATTGAATCTGTGAAAATTCGACAATTCATTTTTCACGAAAAACAAGAAGAAAAATGGGTGGCTGCACGAAGAAAATTGGGTTTAAGAACTTTTTTTTTTTCTTCAATGATAAGTGAGAGCTGAAAAGGGAGAGAATATTCTTGTATACAAATTAGTGATTCATTCGAGCGACACGATCCGAGAAACGACCGAAAATATTTTTGTTTATAGCCTTGACAATCGAGCTGTCATCTCAATTCGTCTCATTAAAACGAACTTCTCGTCAAATCGATCGATCTGACCGAACAACCGAGAAGCTTTTTTCCAAAATTTTTAATATTGCTATATTTAAATGCTACTCGGTGGGTTTTCTCTACACGGTGGGTTTCTTATCACCACTACGTAGCGCGTCCTCAGGTTGCGGATAGAGGAACGGCCCGTAAGGCTGAACAGCCCCCAAGGTTAACTGCGAATACAAGAATAAGCAGTCGCGGACAGCCGATAGGAGCCAGTCGTGGGTGTGGTGAATCTAGCACTGGTAAAAAATAGGTACACGACAACCATGGCTTGGGGGGACCCACCTATTCGCGTTCATACACAATGGGTGGGTTCTGACAAGCCAAGGTGCAGCGTGTACCCACCTAGAAACTCCACCCGAACCAAAACTAAAAATCTTGTAAGGGAAAAATCCTGCTGCCCATTGGACACTGCAGCGATGACACTGCCCGCAAGGGATGTGTGGAATGATTCGCCTGCATAGGGCCAAAGGGGTATTGATGCCAGTAGGCGCGCTGCCTTGCAGGGGGACGTTAGGGTACGAGGATGAAACTGTAATGTGTCTGACGACAAGTTGACATGGTCCTTGTCAGAGTCGGAAAGCTCCCATACTTAGACCTAGGGAGGTATGGGGGTTATCACTCCTGGGACAGTGGACTCACCTACGATCGGAATAGGATCCTAACGTGCGGATTATCTTGAAACTACCATGGCTAACTTGCAAAAACAAAAAGCTACAGTTGAAGATCTAAATGTGGGAACTCTAAACGCGCTTAGTCTAAATACTGGCCGATTTAGCGAACTCATTAAGATAGCAATTGAATACAAAACTGACTTAATAGCACTTCAAGAAACCTGCTGGTCGGGCGATTTCGCGTCAATTTCTAGGGATAACTATACTTTGCACTGGGGAGGAGCTAAGGGGAAAGACTGGGGACTGGTTTTCTTATTAATAAACGAATTTCGCAAGCACTTATCGACATGCAATTCATTAACGACCGGTTATCATACATTGTACTAAAGGGTAATTTCAGCAAACACGTATTAATCAATTTGCACTGCCCCACCGAGGACAAAGACGAAGACACTAAAGATCTTTTTTATGAAACAATCGAGCAGGTTTTTGACAAGTTCTCAACGTTTGACGCAAAAATAGTATTGGGGGATTTCAACGCGAAAATTGGAAAAGAACCAATGTATAGGCCTACAATAGGATCAGAAAGTTTGCATGACGTCAGTAATGATAATGGAACCAGAGTAATAATCTTTGCAGCTTCAAAGAACCTCGTTGTCAAAAGCACATATTTCAAGCATAAAAATATACATAAGGCCACCTGGACATCACCAGATGGTAATACTCACAATCAGATTGATCACGTTCTAATTGACAGAAGACGTCATACAAACATTCTCGATATAAGATCGTATAGGGGAGCGGATTTAAATTCAGACCATTTTCTCGTGATAGTAAAACTAAGATCTAGGCTAGCGTTAAGTAAGAAAACAAGCCGCACAGAGCCAACAGTTCGTTTCAATATAGATAAGTGCAAAACAGCAACAGAAACATTAAATTACCAAGTTGAGATTTCTAATAGTTTCGACGCTCTCCAAGAACAGAGAGACGATAACAATAATCACAAGGAGGACCCGGAAACCCTGTGGAGCAATACGAAAAAGGCGATAAAGGCAGCCGCGAAACTTACGATAGGTTTTAAGAAAGTAACCAAAAGCAAACCATGGTTTGACGAAGAGTGCAAACTCTGGTTTGAGAAACGTCGGAAGGCCAGACTAAGTAGTTTACAAAATAAGTGCGATCAAACAAATAAGAAATATCTCGAGATTAGCAAAAGTACAAATAGGCTCTATAGATCCAAGAAAAGGGAGTGGGAAAAGAATAAAATACTAGCAATAGAAGCGCATAATAAACAAAATAACCCGCGTGAGATGTACAGGGGAATCAATTTTATAAGGAAAGGCTTTCAAAGTAGAACGGAAGTAATGAGGGACGAAAATGGCAATCTAGTAGCCGATGCGACAGAGAGACTGAATTTATGGAAAGATTATTTCGATAAACTATTAAATGTACCCGAAGCCCCCGTTGAAGGTAATCTCGGCGAAATCCACACTGCTGATCTATTAATTAACGATCCTACTGATATAGAAATAGAAATGGCCATCAAGAAGTTGAAAAATAACAAAGCCGCGGGCATCGATGACCTACCGTCAGAACTGATAAAAAATGGAGGCCCCTGCCTCACAAGGCAAATTTGTAAATTGATACGCGCAGTTTGGAAAACAGAACGCATGCCGGAAGAATGGAATACCTCTATTATTATTCCCATCTTTAAAAAAGGCGATAAAACTAACTGTAACAATTATCGGGGAATTTCACTTGTGCCTTCGTGCTACAAGATCCTGTCTAATGTTATCCTAAGTAGACTAACTCCTTTTGCCGAGGAAATCATTGGGGATTACCAGTGTGGATTCCGCCGAAACCGATCTACAAGCGATCAAATGTTTACAATTAGACAACTGTTAGAAAAGAAATGGGAATTTAAAGAAGCAGTACATCAGCTATTTATCGATTTTAAAAAAGCTTACGACTCTATTATACGCGCGCGAATGTACTTGATCCTAGAGTTCTTGGGTGTGCCAAGAAAATTGGTTAGACTTATCGAAATTTGCTTAAGCGGCAGTAAGGGTAGAATACGCGTAAACGGTAGTTTATCTGAAGAGTTTTCGATCCGCGATGGCCTGAAACAGGGCGATGCACTTTCGTGCGTCCTTTTTAACTTAGTTTTAGAATACGTGGTTAGGCAAGTGCAGGCGAATCCGACCGGTGCTACCCTCAATGGGGTAATACAAATTCTTGGATATGCGGATGATCTCGACGTACTAGGGGATGATAAAGAAACGGTAGCTAAAAATGCAGAAATCTTGATCGCAAAAGCCAAAGAGATTGGCTTGGAAGTTAGCGAATCGAAGACAAAATATATGACCGTCGTCAGGTCCGGACAAAGTAATCAAGACGGGGATCTAATGGCCGAAAATATGAAATTCGAAAGGGTTAACGAGTTTAAATACCTCGGGTCTATTATAACTAGCGAAAATAAGATTAAAACGGAAAGCAATGCGCGGCTACACGCTGGCAATGGGTGCTATTATGCAGCAAACATGCTACTAAAATCGCGATCGCTATCTAGAAACATCAAAGTAAGAATTTACAAAACGATAATAATGCCGGTCGTCATGTATGGGTGTGAAACGTGGGCGCTGACGAAAGGAGAAGAGAATAGGTTTAGAGTTTTCGAGAATAAAGTACTTAGAAAAATCTATGGTCCAAAAAGGGACGAAGAGACCGGCGAGTGGAGAAAACTGCATAATGATGAGCTGCACGCTCTCTACGGGTCAGCAAATATTAATAGAGTAATGAAAGCGCGCAAATTAAGATGGGCGGGGCATGTAGCAAGAATGGGCAATGAAAGAACAGTGGCGCAAGTTTTAAGAGGGAGACCGACTGGTAAGAGACCCCTAGGCAGACCGAGAAACAGATGGGAGAAAAATGTAAGGGATGATCTAAAAGAACTAGGACATGATTACCTAAACTGGATGGAGAATGCACAAGACAGAGATGTGTGGCGGTCTCCGGTAGATGAGGCAATGAACTTTCGAGTTCGAACTGCTAATCTATAATAATAATATATTTAAATGAATATAAGTAGAAAATGAGTTGATAGACGTAGAAAGGCCTTTTTTTACTTTGACACACCATATTTTTTTCTAAGTTAGTATTAATAGGGTACATTTATCGAAAACCCCTCTATCTTGTGCCCGCGTCTTAGAGAAGAGAAAATTGAGTTTATTTCAATGAAAAATAAAAATTCACATTTTTTCAATAGCGAGACGATATTTGAAAAAAGTCAAAAGAGTGAAGTTGTTCCAATTGAAAATTTGTAAAAATAAAAGTTTTCAAACACTTTTCTTATCTTGCGCCTTTTTCTTGAAATTTTCGCTAAAAATTTAATGAAGTCGGTTATAATTGTCTTTTTCTTGTAACAATATAATTTTCTAATACTTTTTAAACAACATTTTTTCAACTTACACATTTACACATAAATTTTTTTTACAAAATATTAGAAAATATAATTGTTTCAATTGTTCCAGTTAAATTTAATAAAGAAAAATACAATTATAGCCCATTAAATTAAAATAAATAAAATAAAATTATATCAAAATGAACAATTAAATTGTTTTCATTGTTTTAATTTGATTTAATTAAGAAAAATACAATTATAGCCCACTTTATTAATACTTTAGCGAACATTTTGAAAAAGAGACAAGATAGAGAAAGGTTCTAAGAAACTTTTTTTTCATAATTTTTCAAGTAGCACAACAAAATATTATGTCGCGAAACGATTTCGTGACTTCAGCCTGCACGCTTTACAGCCTTCTCGATTCGAAATGAATTCGGTCTAAATGTAATTTTATTTTGTTTTTAAATTTAAAAAAAAAAAGTAACATTTTTTATCTTAAGAGACTAAATATCCTTTTTTTCATATTAATAATATTAATCTTCGATTTACTGTATGAAAATAAAAATAATGTAGAAAGTTGTTTACTACTTTTTTTTGTCAAAAAAGATTGATTTTATTGAAAGCAAAGTTTTCTAAGATTCTTGGAAAAATCAGTCATATGTTTCTGTCACTAATCTTGAATAAGAAAATGAAAAGGATTCTGTGTTTCATTCAGGCTGAAAATCATATTTCCATTAAAACAGGCTTCAAAAAGAGTAAAAATTAATTTTTCGTCTTCTCATTTCTTTTAAAAATATAAATTTGTTTCAAATTTATTGAAATTGAAAAACTATTTAAAATGCATTTTAAAATTATCGAATTTCTTGCTAAAAAAATGATAAAATCTAAAATTAGAATTATTGTATTCATAGTCATGGAATTTTTTTAAATGTCAGGTAGTTTCAGTTGTATTTCCATCCGTCATTTTTATTATAATTTCCAAATTTTGTACAGAGCAAGCCTTACATTTCGCGAACTTCTCCTTTTTATCCGCGTATCCGTATTCAAAATTTACTTCCTAGAACATCCTTTCTCCTTCTTTTTGAGAAGATTGAATTATATAATACATTCAAATATATCGTGAATGAATTTCGAATGATAATTTTTATTTTTTTTATAAGTTTCTTATTTTAAATTTTAGTGAGGTTTCATTATTATTAGTATTTGTATTATTTTTTATTATTGTTCATTATTTGAAATTTAGTATCTACCTCGTAGATTTTCTTTTCTCTGAATAGCTTGTACATATCTTCTGCCATCCTTCTCCAGATTGTGTTTAATCGTTAAATTAAATTAAAAGTTTAAGCTAAACAGATTTAACGTTAAATTAAACGTTAAATCCAAATAATCTTTGCCAGTCGAGCTCTGTCACTAAAGGGCTGTAACAAGTGACGTTTCTCGATCATTTTCGACGACCTCGTTCGATATCGTTCGAAAAATGAGACGACACGATTCGAAATTTAACAAATGAATACACGAGATGATCGTTTGAAAAAAAGGTGCTGATAACGAACGATATCGAGAGAAACAGTTAAATTTCTCGTATCGGCGTGAATCACTAACAAAAATCAATTAAATTCTAAATAAAAAATGGGATAATATGAAAAACTAAAAGGGGGTTCTATCGCAAATGAATCGACGACTTTTTATGGCTGTTTCAATTTTTTGTATTTCCTTTTTATTTTGAATATCTTAAAAATATTAGATCGAAAAAGAAAAAGTTATACACAAAAGTTGTCGATCTCGGAAAAATACCAATAAAACCTTTTGTTCGAAAAATTTTTCTGAAAATATTATGAATTTCTATAAAATTAAGAAAAATTAAATTCAATCATTTTTGATTTTTTTATACATTTTATAGCGTTGTTTTAACAGATTAGTTCAATTAGTTAGGAATAAGGGTTAGCATTTCACAGTGTAGATGTTATTCACACGCGAATAAAATAAGCTAAAATAAATAAAGTGTGTAAATAATTCTAATTTTTCCATTTTAAAGTAATAATCAAAAAAAATATATTGAGCTGGGGTTAATTAAGTAACCTATTTGTGAGTCTCACAATCTTGATATATGAACTATCGAATAAACTGAGGATAAAATTTATTTCCAGAAGGTTATTCTTAAATTTGAGATATTAATAAATTTGAGTATTATAGATTTCAATATTTGATACAATTAATAAGTAGAATGATTCACTATTTTTTCTTTCTACATTGAAGTTTTTTTTTGTCCCTGGCGGTTTCTCAGTTTTTTTTTTAAATTATGTTTTTATTTTATAGTTCCGTGCCCATGTACATATAATAAGATTAAATTCTTTACGAATTTCGTAACTTTTATTCGTCTGTTCTACACATACGTATAGATAACATAACAAGTCAGGCACACCTTCTGATTAGGTTTGGTCTGAATGTTTATTCTCTAATTCACATATTCTATATTTTATCTGAACATCATTTAATAAAGTTAAAGATAATTTTCTAACCTCGTATTTTTAAAAAAGTTAAAAATATTACACAATTGCATTTTTTAATAAACTTTTCTACTTTCTCTTTATTAATATACCTATATAGCTCTAAACAAATTCATATATCTTTTCACTAACAAGCATTTAGTAGTTTTCCACTGCTGAATTAGTAAAGACTAATCGAATTATTAATTTTTCTACTATTTTTGAGTAGCTCACTTTTCTCTAATTATATTGGTAGAGTTTTACTAACAATTAGTGAAATTTCCCTCTTTTAGATTCATAGAGAGATCAAGGATCAGATTACGGAAAGAGAGGCATGTCCGTGAAAATGTCTTTTATCATAAATGATGAAAGTGTGAAAACAGCAAATCTCTAAAAATACCGTGGCTACGAGTAGCGAAATTTCGGTATGATTAGTGGAACCTGGAAAACGGACTCTTTCTACTGAAATGTCGGTACAATTAGCTCGATTTTTTCTGTACAAATAGACACTGCCTTCTCAAAATTTTCATACTAGACATTTGTTAATCTAAAATCAGTAAATAATTGCTTTCTCCTATTTCGAATCTCATCCTTTAGCTTTCCCGCACTATGCTTTACCTCACTGGTTTCGTACATAGTACCGCCTATACATTTTTATAATGTTTATTTAAATATAAATAAGGCTTTGCTGAATATGAAAACAATGAATGTAGTAGCAATGCATTCACCTCGAAATTATCTTCTTAATTATATGAAGAAAAATTAAATGATTCATCTGAGTTTTTTTTTTCCTTTAAAAAAGAACAAGCATTTCTAGTAGGACATAGCATTCTTCAAACATTGTGATTTTATAATCACCCTGATAAATATTTCAGACAGAGAGAAACTCTGCTTTAGGATGACCAATAATAGCGTGAAAAATACCTTCGCGGTAATTTTAATATTTTGTCTGGCAGCCTCATAAGTTATATAATTCAGAACTGAAAGTCTCATGAATTAGAAAATTTCTAAAGAGGAATCATTTACAATTTTATTTTCATTCGAACTGATTGCGATACAAAATTAAACAATTTTTATTTGGAAGCTTTTTATCAATATAAACTTCATGAATGTGCAATACTGAGTTTTGTTATATTTAGAATGTTTTCATATTAGGTATATTTAACGTCACATCTACATGAAGGTCGTTCGCAATGAACGATAAGTAAGATAAGAAAATTTAATTAAGTTCAGAAACATGACAAATTATTTCCTAGAGTATAGAAAGAAGAAAATATAAAAAATTTCGTAATGGTAAAAATTGAGTCATTTTGAATTTATAATTCTTAGAATCATGATTTGCGGTTGTGAATCCGCAAGTAAAAAACCACGAATATATTTTCACGATCTCACGCTGATTCTCCTACCTGTATGGAATATCTCAGCCAATTCTTTACTGATTTGTAACAAATATTTTTGAAATCCAGTACATTCAAAAAACATAAGAAATAAATGATTGTAATATTCTAGGAGACGGGAAGCTCACACTTTTCAATATATTCGTATAAAAAATTTCAAAAGAATTGGGTTAGATGAAATTCTATTACTGTTTTTATGCAATTCGTAATAACCGATTATTTCTCAAAATATTATTCTTTTTATGCAAAACCTTTGATCAAAATAAGTATTATAAGAATCTTTTGTAGAACTCTCACGGGGAAAACCCGAATTCTAATCTAAACTCAGAGAACTCTCAGATTTTTTTTAATCGAAAATTTCGTGGTATCTTCAAAGTAATGTATCTTTTTGGATTTTGGGTTGATGGAAGTGTCCTAAGAGTTCCTATACAACTTTATAGAAAAGAACAGAACTCTAGTCAATCTCATCAGAACTTCTGGGACACATAGAATTTATTTATTTTATTTCAATACTGTGCTATAACTTTCAGATTATTGACTTGTTTTAAATAATATTTTCGTAGAACTACAGAACTGTTTGGCCAAAACTATTTCTGAAAAGTGTTAGGAACTTTTAAACTATGCTGAATCTACGCGCAAGTAGTAATAGGATGAAAGACTTGACAATCATATTTTTTCAAGATTTTTTATAATCTTTTTGCTATTATCTCGAATTTTTTATATTTAAAAATGCATAATACACAAATTTGTTGATAATGGGTATGACAATAGATGCCAACTTATACATCATAATCAATTTGAAAATTACAGTTTTAAATTCTTTAAATTAGATGCAGTGCCAAATCCAGAGATGAGGTTCATTCTAGGGGGTGGGACATCTAAATAAGGTTATACTTCACCCTTAACCTAAGAAACGGAAAATTACAATCTAGATCAAGGAGGAGAATTAAAAGTATCAGCTGACGTCACTAGACTCATATAAAGCGGTACCTTGTAATAGCTAAGATTTAGGCAAACAAGAATCTTATTCGTTAGATGAAGAAGTAAATTCTACGATTCTCTAAACTTGTGTTATTAAATAAAACTCGTCTTCCAATTACCCAACCTGTTTAATCTCCTTCGCTCGTCTTGAATACGGAGAAGATGACAAACAATTTCATAACTTGATTCTTATTGTTAGTATATATATTATCTGGAAATAAATACGAAAATTTTCGATTTCAGTACGCTTTAATTCCGATGAGAATTTTAATATTTATTTATTATATTTTATCAGTAAATTTAAACTTCATCCTAAACAGCTGGACAACTAGCCATGTCTTTCATCAATAATCTAGCTAGTATCAATGAAAATAGCATTATAAAATGTTATTTATAATCTTAGTGAGTTTACTTACAAACTCTAAAGTAGATATTCGAAGAATAATCTTATTTTCTACCAAGGCGGAAAAGTTATACATAGTGGGAAATATTACGTACAATTTCATTTGTTTTATACAAAAAATGTATTAAATAACTAAAAATTATAAATAATATTTCCCACTATGTATAACTTTTTCGCTTGGGTAGAAAATAAAAACGATTGAATTACTTAAGGACCATAAAGGCTTTTTTAGGAAAATGCGTGTAATTATGAAACAACAATTACAGGTCACATAGTTCGAGAGTAAATTTATCTATCTCAACAAAAACTGAACTAATGTTTTTTGTAGCTTTTTAAATATTTCATAATAAGTTTGGTCTTTGTTTTAAAAAATGTACTTCTTTTCTAGAGACGAAATATTTAGATTATATTTTCTTTAAACCTAATCCGGTTTTTTTCTACAAAATTTAGATTTTGGTCCATTTTTCACTCGGAGTGAGGTAACGATAATGAAATTCAGTGAAAATGATTGTTTAAACAAATCACTATTTTTTAGAAGTATCCTCTCCTATATTATTTCTAAACAATCTCTCTCTTTTTTGTGAATATATTTTTCTGAAATAGTACAGATATTTGAAATATTCTTCAAATGTTATATATGGGTTATATCAAACGTGAATTTTCCTTGAAGCAGTTACTGCGATCCTTTTTTTTTAAATTAGTATCAATATTTATTATTTGTTTATAACCAAGAATTCAAAGAAGAGCTGAAAATTTCCGACAAACCTTAAACTGTCTAGCATTACTCTTAGAGAAGATAGTTAGAAACAATAATAATTTTTTCAAACACTTGTGTTTGTTTACTTGCATTAATTATTATCTAACTTAGTGAAAAGTGTGCAAAAAGTTTAAAATTTGCAGAAAAGCCGCCACTATCTAGCATTTCTATAGGAGAAGATAGTTATAAACAATGATAATTGGTTTCAACAATTATGTTTTCTGAAACAGGCTTATGGTGGTGATATTTAGCAGTAATTTTTAATTCATATTGTATCGCTAATCGTGAAGAGAATTGTTGAGATTCAACATGATTCACCTAATATTGACTCTTTAATTTTTTTTTCAACAGAATTTAGTTTTTTGTAAATTAGATTAATTGTGTAAGTAATTTCATATTTTTCGTTTCAAAGCAATAACTTGTGATTACATTATCTCGATGGAGTTGACGTAGCCTGTTTACAAGTTTCACGATATTGCCCTCTCATTGTTTCAATAAAGTTTAAAATGTTACACAATTGCGTTATTTTATTAAACTTCTCCATTTATCACGTTTCATATTTCTATAACCTGATTTTAATCAATATATACAGTAGGTTATCCTCAAAAAATAAAATGTTTTTGTTACGGTCCAAGGCCTTTATACGCCGATATGTGTTCATTTTTTGCATAAAAATGAAAAGTATATTACGTAAAAGTAATAAGTATTTGGATAAAATTATGATAGGCATCACTGAAAATTTATAATGGTTTTTTTGTACACAATATATTTATTAAACATTTTACTTTCACTTACATATGTTCGACCTTGAATAATAGAAAACTACCCTTAGGATTCGAAATTTACCCCTCAAAATGATACTTTGCTTCTTTGATAGTTCTTCACATAATTTCCCATAAAAAAGTCCAAAGATGACTTCAGAAATATAGGCTTTAACCCTTAGCGGTCACATCTCCAAATACACCTTCAGATATTTTTGGCTGAAAGAAAATCATGAGTGATTTTGAAACAATAAAAAATAAAAATTTAAAGATAGATTGAGGTCTGGTTTTGAGTCTTCAAAGTTTAAACTATCCTTAATAAAAAATTGTAAATTACAGTGCTTTTGCGTAATATAACTGTTCTACAGAAATGTCAGAAAATGAATCTGAAACATTACAAAATGAAATTGCCTAATTCATAATATAAACTATTACAAACAGAAGGCCAACAAATGTTTATATGAAACCATTTCAAGCAGTGCTTTTGTATTCTTCAAAGCTGATTCTGTTAAATGAAGCATTTACTAATTCTAAGTGGTAATGTAGATTTATTCAGAACCCAGATTATTTTAAGAGTTTCAATGGTATAATAATAATCTAAAAATAAGAAAATAAACCAAATATAACTTCCTATTGTTCACAGAGGGTAGTTAGTGACTTTTAAGGGTATTCAGTGCCCTAGTTTGCATGAGGTGATATTTCTTGTTAATGAATCCCAACCTTCTTTTCTGACATCTCAGTAAAATAGTTACACACTTTCCGCTAAAAGACGGTATTTCACTATTTTTGTATTAAAGCTGGTTTAAAGGGCCCAAAAAAAGCTTACCTTATCCTTAAATTACTAGAAAAAACTATAAAATATTTAAACAATATTTCTGAAGTAAGCCTATGAGTTTGCTTATAAGAAATTTTCTTCAAACGTTTGAGAGAAACAAAATATAATTCTTGAAATATTTAAAAATGTTAAGGGTAGTTTCCCATCACTCGTACACATTTTAACTTTAAAATATATTTTTTTTCTTATCCAAGGCCTACAGAAGGTGGTCTTGTCACTTTAAGGATATTATTCTGAAAAAAATTAGGGTGAAATTATTTTCAGTGATAACTACCATGATGTTATTGAAATTCTTATGGCTTTTAGGTTAGTCATTCGCCATTAAAAAAATAATGAACAGTTTTCAGAGTTTGAAGGCCTTGGACCCAAAGTTAAACATTTTTCATAAATTTGTACAAAATTGCACATTTTTTCACCAAATGAAAGAAAATAGTGGAGTGAGATAACAATAACAAGAATATTTTTTTTAAACTACGTGAGAGAGGAATGAGGTGAAGGACGATTAACTTGTGATCTGGTCATTTTGGTACGGAGATTATTGAAGATTATTATCATTATTATTAAAAGATTAAATTCATACACGATTAAATTTCTAAAATCATAGAAAAATTTACAGAAAAGCTGGGTTCATTTTGAGTCGGATATTGACCCAAAATTGAGACGCAGCATTTTTTAGTCAGAAGATTTTAAATTGAGTTTTTAAACGGAAGAAAATTACACGAATTTCCCCCGACAACGGGTGAAGTAAGATCTAAAATAGTGAGACCCAGCAAAAGTTAGCCCAGCTTCTTCCTGAGCTTCAGTGAATATTCATCACTTTCGAAAGAAATAACTATTCCAGATCAAAGAATAAGAAAAGTTAACCATGCTAAAATGTAAATAAACAAATTTTGAGCAAGTTAGAATTTCTTCTAAAATTAATTGAAAACAAACTCTTCGGTGAGAACCAGAGAAATGTACCATAATTGTGTTATGAAGAACAAATTTTAGTATGTTCGAAAATATACTTAAAAACATAATCTCTGAAAAAGCAATTTTGTGTAATAAATGATACAGAAAGGCTGAAACCAGAAAAGGCGGGTTTCAACCATTTACAAAAAATTACATTATCAACCCGCAGTACCTCTTTACGGCGGTTTTTAGGTTTTAACAACTTTTCGTCATTATAAGTATCAATAATGATTTTGAGAAACCTTGGTATCAGTAGAAGAATTAATTTCATGACAAAGCAAGTGAGACCGCCATTATTCATCGTTTTGAGTTACGATGCGTAATTGTGTACATAGAAACGAGAATTTTTTCGTTTACAATAGTAATGATCTGGCAGGTTTGTGTATAGTGAAATCAGATATTGCGAAATTTTCATCTGTTTGCTTCAGTTTTGTACACGGCGATGATACAATTTTATTTCACAATACGCAAACTTGACAAATTATTACTTTCGTAAATAAAAGTTCCACGTATGTCTCAAAAGTTTCCGAGATTACGTCGTATATCAAAACAATAAATAATTATTATTTTCAATTTTTTCGTATGAAATTAATTTTTTTACTAATACCAAGGGTTCGAAAAGTTAGTATTTACATTTATATTAACCAAGCAAAAAGTCATTTTCTAAACCGCAAAATCGCTGCAAAACAGTTATCTGGGTTCATGCAAACATTTTTTGTAACTATATATTAGTGGAAATCCTCATAAATAACTCAAGGCTTTTAGGGGCTGGGCGCCACCTTTTGCTCTCGGGGTTTTCAGCCAATTTTCATTTTAAGAAGGAAGGAGAAGAATAGAAATCAAAAAGTGTGGGGAGGAGAGTGCAAAATTCAAAATTTGTTGTTTAACCTAACTTTATAACAAATTTGTAGATCTTTTTTGAACGCACAATTTCTTTTTATTCATCTTTTTTCCTATCTTGTATAATATGACAGCAAAATGGAATTTTCGATTTTTCATTATTTTTTGTTCGATCAAAATTTGAAGTTTCGATTTTTCAATAAATGTCTAAAAGTTGTTATGACAATATCGTGGGGTATTCAAAAAGCAACTTTTTTCTCTTCTTGACTTTTTTCATATCGTGCGTTGTTTGCATTAAAATTTTCATTTTCGTTTGTTGTCTTGAATTTTATAAATGCTGTAACTCTGGTAATTTTTTTTTTGTTATAAAAAAAGTCTTTTAGATAAATTGTTTGTCTTTTTGTGTACCACGAATAGCCGTACATGGAATTTTTAAATCTAAAGAAATGTGGTCTCAACCCTTCGTTATCTACCCCGTCCAGTCCTGCGGCCTTTGACCTTCTTAAATTCCTTATCTGATTCTCTATCTCCTCGTCATTCAACTCCTCCATCTCTGCCTATCTCGCTCTTCTACTTCCATCATCTTGTCTTCCTTGAATCTGAGCCCAGAAATGACTCCTCAAAAAACTTCCTCCACTCTTCACTCCCTATATTCTCGTTTATCCCCACTCTACGCTTCCTAAATCTATTTATTACACAGCTCCACAAAAAAAATTGAGACTCATTAATATATATATATATATATATATATATATATCTGTCAAAAATATGCCAAGGCACTTGCGAGATGGATGCAGAATGCTATCATCCTTGGGTCGCTTCGTGTCCTCCAGACACACGAGGGTTTCGCCGGCCTATCGTTGTGATTTTATCGTGCCCTGTGACCACCCATCTCACGGTTGTGAGACGTGGCCATAAAAGTGATTTACCGTTGTTTTACTGGGAGCCGGTGTCATTTTTTAGATGGCAGTTGCTCTCAGTGGGACCGTGCGGTGGTTGTTTAGACCTTTTTTTTAAATGATATATATATATATATATATATATATGCAGTTGTCAAAAAAATGATTACATTTGCTTTCTTTTTTCTTAAATACGTGTGAGGTATTGTTTTTCACCATTTTTCAATTAATTATGTCATTAGAATTAAAAATTAAAAATTATTTGGCCAACGGCCAAACCACGCTGAAAAAACCAGTTCTCGTCAGATCACTGTAGTTAAGCAGCGTTGGGCGCGGTTAGTACTTGGATGGGTGACCATCCAAGAAGGCCTACCCTGAAAGGGAAATGGCTTAATGGTATACTAGAAGAGGACGTTTTAATCTTTGATCACTTTATTCTTGCAAAATTCTCCAAGACATTATTGTTTCTTTGGATAAAGAAAAAACCTTTGTAGGACCCAACCGTTCTTACCAGGTAACAAATTGGACAAAACTGCAATAATTTCTAAAAAAATGTCTGCATATATTAATATTATCTAATCAAAACTTTTGAAAAGTGTGAGTTATCCTCGAAAGAAAGGCGCGAATCGCATTTAATCTGGCATATGCGCAGAAACTTGAAACTTCGACGACGCATTTTTCACTTTTTCCAAAAAAATAACACGTAAAAGCAGTATAGCTCCTTCAGGACCTACTCAGGAAAACTTATTTCTAGACACTTTTGACCAAAAACGGCAATGGGATTCCCTAAGTTCGAGCATTTTCAGGTATATAATATGCGAAAATATAGTCAATTTTGCCCCGGGAGCAAGGTATTGTTCTCAACGGGTTAATGATTATCATGTCATGTCACACTCACTTCCCCCGCCTACAGCAAGCAGGTAGCGATTTTTAAGTGTTCATGGATTTCAATGAATTCGTGGAATTAAAAGAATTTGTGGAATTCAAAGAATTCCTGAAATTCATGAAATTCACACAATTCATGGAATTCACGAAATTCGAGAAATTCACCGAATTCACGGAATCCAATGAATTCATCAAATTCTCGGAATTCATGGAATTAATGCAATTCACCGAATTCAAAGAATTCACCGAATTCAAAGAATTCATGAAATTCGCACAATTCCAGAAATTCATGGAATTCCCGGAATTCGCGGAATTCAAGAAATTTTCGGAATTCAAGGAACTCACGGAATTCAAGAAAGTCAAGGAATTTAAGGAACTCACAGAATTTACTGAATTCACGGAATTTACGGAATTCACCGAATTCATTAAATTCACGGAATCCACGGAATTCATGAAATTGACGGAATTCATGGAATTCACGGAGAAAATGAAATTCACGGAATTCATGAATTTCAATGTATTCACGGAATTCGTAGAGTTCACGAAATTAGGAGAATTCATGAAATTCGTGGAATTCATGAAATTCGAACAATTCATGGAATTCAAAGAATTCATGGAATTCAAAGAATTCATGGAATTCAAAGAATTCAAGGAATTCAAGGTATTCATAGAATTCAAGGAATTCAAGGAATTCACGGAAAACAAGGAATTTACGGACTTAACGGAATTTCACAGAATTAATGAAATTCACCTAATTCCATGAATTCGTTGAATTCCATAAATACTGTGAAATCCTTTTTTAACAGTAAATTCCACTTAAACATTCAATCGAAGTTTCAATTTTGCGGTGCGTCCCGAGACACATTTATTTTTTTAGGCTATACCATTAAACCATTTCCCTTTCAGGGTAGGCGTGACACTACCCGATTCGGGTAGTGTTTCTAGGTTTTTTTTGTAGTTATAAATAACTACAAGTGTGGGCTCACCACACCCACGATGTGCCAACAGCACTCATGTCAGTATTCTTGAATGGTCACCCATCCAAGTACTAACCGCGTCCAACGCTGCTTAACTTCAGTGATCTGACGAGAACTGGGTTTTTCAGCGTGGTATGGCCGTTGGTTAGGCAGTATCAAATATTGTAGTTTCGTTTCAATTATTTACTTTCATAATAAAAAAAAACGGAAATATAATAACAAATATAATAACTCAGCATACCACGAGTTAGCTTGATAGATTAAAATTAATAAATACTGACACACACCTAAACATTGACAGTTTTCATAATTAAAAGGATTAAAATCGAATTTTTTATATTAATTAATTTAATATTATGAATTAAGTTAGTTAGTTAGTTAGTTTTAATGCGCGTGCGAAGCCCATGAAGGGCTCCCCTGGCGCTCAAGCTATAAAGCCTATTGTGCCACACCCTTACTTATTCACTCTCAGCAGTCACATCCAGACCTCTTGACGAAGCCCAGTATGTCGACCACTGATCGTGTTGCAATTTCCTCTGTTTTCATAAAATGGGCCCGAGGGTCTGTTGCCTGAGCCTAGGTAATGCCGGGTACTGGCATAATACATGCAGGGATGTTTTGTCATCCCTGCCGCATTTCCTGCACTCTGTCGTGGGGTTAGACCCCATTTTGTGCATATGATAGTTTAAGTGGTTGTGCCCTGTTGGGGTCCGTACCACTGTCCTTATATCTTTCTTGGGTAAACCCAGGATTTCCCTAGCTCTGCCCATCCTATAGGTATACCCCAGGATGAAATTCGCCTGATGGCAACCCTGGGTTTGTTCCCAGCATTCCCGGTGTTTTGTTCGGATCCAGCTTTTAATGGCCATTCCGACAGAGCAAGACGCTATTTCCAGTACCGGTTCCGGGCCTATGTATTCGCTCGCTGAACTGCGTTTTGCCAACTAGTCCGCCTTTTCGTTGCCTTTGATCCCTGTGTGACCAGGGACCCATATGAGACCCACTTTGTTTTTTTCTCCAAGTTGGTTTAATGCCTTTTTGCATTCTCAAACCAGTTCTGATGTTATGTCTGGTTTCCCTATTGCAGTTAGTGTCGCTTGGCTGTCCGAGCAGAGCGTAATCTGTCTGCCAGCAGCGTTTTGCTCTATTAGTGTTTCAGCTCAGCGAAGGCCGGCTAGGAACTCCACTTGAAAGACAGTAGCGTGTCGCCCAACTGTGATCCCTATCCCTTTCCCTCTCTTACTGTCATAAATTTCTGCTTCTGACCCTCCCTCTCTCCTGGAGCCACCTGTATACCAGATTTCCCCCTGGAGAAGCGGGTTACTATTTGCTTTCCACAGATCCCTGCTTATGATGCAGACGCGGGAAGGTTTGGCGAAGTTGAAGCGTTTTGTTATTTTATCTTGCCTCATCTGTACAATCGGCAGTGCGCTGTTTTCACTCGGGAGTCTAGTGTTTCTAGTCCCCGAAGTCCATCTATTTGCTCTTGCGAGGCGGTCCATCGCGTGTGTCGCTCTAGCGGTTATCGCAACATGTAGGGGTTCCTTGCAGAGCATTAATCCTATCGCCGCTGTGAGCGCAGTCCTCATTGCTCCAGTCAAACCCCTAAATGCTAGCGTTTGTAATCTTCGCAGCCTGTCCTGCATTGTTTTAAGTTCCATCCGTGGCCACCAGACCACGGCTGCATGTAGGAGCCTGGATTTTAAGACAGCAGAGTAGAGCCATGCAAGCATTTTAGGCCCTAGCCCCCACGTCGACCCAAAGGCTCTCCTGCACATCCGAAAATTCATGACAAATTTCCTGCATTGGGTCTTCAGGTGCTTTGCCCAGTTCAGCTTGCCATCTAGGATTACTCTCAGGTATTTAACTGAATCTGAAAACGTCAGCTTTCTACCACAGAATACAATAGCGTCAAATTTCGGAACTTTATAATTTCTCGTGAAAATGACCAGATTGGTCTCTTCCGGATTTACCGAGAGCCCTGAGCTATCGCACAAGAGCTCTACGATGCGCAGCGCCGACCTTATAAAACTGTGGGCAACCCTGTGGAGCTATCCGCCTTACTAGACCTTCACCCTATCTGGTCTCGAGTCTTCTTCGACGTAGCATGCTTCCTATCCAGCGTACTAGCTGGTCCGGCACGCCACATCTCAAAACCTCTCGACAGATGACTTCTGGAGGAGTATTGCTGAAAGCACCCTCTATATCCAAGGAAGCGCCCACAGCGTACCCCTTTTGTTCTAACTGCTGCTCCAATTTTGCCACAACAGCATGAAGCGCAATTTCTACCGAGCAGCCTGCCTGGAAAGCATGCTGCCCTTTATGCAGCGGGGAGGCCAAGAGCACCTCATCCCTAATGTATCTCTCGACCAGCTTCTCCAGCCATCCTTCCATGCCGATGGCACGTGTTTAAGGGCTATAATTGCCTTAAATAATTTCGTCAGAGGAGGGACGACTAAATCCATGCCTTTTTGTAAAAGCGCTGGATGAATGCCATCGGCCCCTGGTTATTCAAAGGGACAGAACGATCCTACGGCCCATTCCACCTTTTTGTAATCAGCGACCTTAGCGGCGAAATTCCAGTCGGCCCTTTCCACACCTTGGCCCCGGCCTTCCTCCTTTTGGTCGGTTCGGCTTCGCTGAAAACCCGGGATGTGAACTTCCATTAGGTGATTCAGCGTTGCTTCTTCATCTTCGGCAAACTCACCATTATCGAGCCTTATGAGCCCAAAGCAAGCTTCCGGATTTTTCGCCAGGATCTTTTGGAGCTTCGCTGTTCCCGAAATACTTTTCGATTCCTCGCAGAAGCCCCTCCAATCTTCCTGCTTATACTTCCTTATGTTTTTATTGTATTCCCACTGGGCCTTCTGATAGATGTCCCAGTCCGAAGGAAATTTAGTTCTATTTGCCCGTTTGCACAACATTCTTGTCTTTTTGCAGAGTTTCTCCAGGTGGGTGTTCCACCATTCTTCTGCTTTCCTAGACTTATGTAATTGTGCTTGGAGGGCAATTGTTCTCATATGATTTTGTCAGAGCCCTTCGCAGAAAATCCGCGGCGTGCTCCAACTCATCAATGGTACCATAGCTTGTGGGGAATTCCGCAAGCCTCCCTTTTAGTTCCTCTCTATATGAGTCCCAAAGTATATTTTTTGGGGTTCCTGATATTAGAAACCACTGGTTTACCTAGGGTTAATCGAAACACGATGTGTTTGTGGTCCGAAAGAGACTCCTCATCGGTGACTCTCCAATCCACTACCCTGCTCCTTAGTGCACCTGAACATAGAGTCAAATCGAGAACCTCACTTCTGTTTTTAGTCTGGAATGTGGGAGTATCACCCCGATTCATAATCTCCAGCTCTGTGCCCGCTATGTATTCAATTGAATCTCTCCGTCTGTCATTGATGTTTGTGCTTCCCTACACCATGTGGTGATAGTTTGTATCACAGCCCAACAGCAGAGGGATCGTGTTCTCTTGACAATACCGAATTAGAGCCTTCACCTCTCTGGGAGGCGGGGGTCCCTCGGCCTCGCCAGGGAAATGAGCCGAGGCAATGAATACCTCTAGCCTGTCTCCGTTAATGCCCCTGAGTCTCACCTTAATAACGGTGAGATCTCTAGAGCAGAATTTAGGAACCAAGATCGCATCCATACACTTGAAGGATATGCATGCCCTTGGCGTTTTTTTCGCGTGGCCCCTTATATATGGAGCCACATCCTGACAAGCCAAAAATCCTTTCCCTGTATAACCAGGGTTCTTGGATTAGAGCGAGCCCTGTCTGCACCACAGTCATGCGTCTGGCTAAAAACGCCGAGGCGCCTTTGCTGTGGTGCAAATTAATATGCGTAATGGAGATTCCTGTCTCAGTCATTGCAAGGCTAGTTCTGGGCACTTCCGGACCCTACTCGCCCCTAGATAGGGACGATAACCTAGAGCCGCAAGAGCTCTGATTGACGATTCGGGAAGACCATAGACTAGAATCCAGCCTCTCCCCTTCGGCCTGGATCCCTGCCTGTCGGAAAACACCTTCCATGAATCAGTTCGTAGAGACGGGTTCTGAAAAGTCAGGCGCCCCAGAACGGTCGGCGGACTCTCGGGGTTGCCGGGAATCAGCACGGTCGCTCTGCGGTACCTTTGCAGACACTCCGTTCCCTTGACTTCCAAGTTCAGACCTTCTTTAAGCCTGAACATTGGGGTTTTCTCCACAATACAGTCTCGCGACCAGATGTCCGCGGCCTTCACAACGATGGCCCCAGACCTAATGAAGATGTCGTTGAATCTGGGGGCGCATTCTTCGCAAGGTAACGCGTCAATCCCTTTTGAGATTTCATTCCTCAACCTGTCCAAATCCTCGAGAGTTAGACAGTTCTCAGGATAACCCGACGCAACGACAACTCTCACCAGGGCATTGTTGACCATCTGCGCGAAAGTAAGGACCTGTGTTACCAGAGCCTTCTGCTGTTTCAACTCCCTCTTTGGGGAAGTTTCTCCGGAGCCGTTCTTCCTCTTGCCTATAGAATGAGCCTGAGAAGTTGCTCCGGGTAAAGTTTCCGCAGCCACTGCCCCCTGTGAGGAGCCTTGGCTGCTGTTTGCGAGCCGCGCATTAGGGGCTCTCCCTACGGAGAGTTTCGTTAGCTGCACTTCCACGGCTTCGACAAAATTGTCTCCACCATCTTCACTATTTCACACCGCCTCTGGAGGATTGGCCCCTACGGAGCCTCCCTCTTTTGGCGGTTGGTTGGATGAGGGACCCGAAAAGTATCCCTCATCGTTTATGTTTTGTTTTTTACGTTTGTTTGGAAACATTTATGTCCCACGAGAAGCTAGGGAAATAAGAAATACCCCCCACAGAGCCCCGCTTGCAGAAGGCGCGTCTAAATACTATGGGATTCAACCTGGTGTCACAAAGTCTCCGTTGAGACACCTCCTTTGAAACCCTCGCCTGACCACCTCAACTGAGGGGGGCAGGCCGGGGCGTTCAAGGATTTGTTGACCATGGTGTTATTCAGCTCTCGACACGGCGATCATATCTTAGCTTGGGAGCATGAGAACTCGCGCTCTCGATATTGCAGTGGGCTTTGCCATTACCCCCTGGAAGGATCGCTCCTTGGTTCAAGTCTCACCGACCAGAGTCCTCCAGTTCCCCAGAGTAGCCACACCTCGATACGGCCCCTCAGGACCTACAAGGTCCCGCGATCCCTAGGGAGGGTATGAATTAAGTTACAATATTAAAAAAAAATAAGACACCAGTGTTCTTATTCCGAACTTTTCATGAGAAAACGGTACAAATGATCGAAAAATGATGCATGAACTTTTTGTATCATAGCAGAAACTATGATTTTCTGAGGTCTGGTTAGTGAAGGTCCGACGACTCAGCGCTGCCACCAAAATAAGGGATCTTTATAATGAAATAAATGATTAGAGGAGATTTTTTTTGCTTTCTTTGCCCTGCGATGACATATAATACGTTTCCCAAAAAACTACCCTTAAGTCATACATACCTAATCCTCGCGATTAAAAATGTTCTAAAAGTATAAAAACAACCTTAAACAAGGTAAAGATGATTCAGAACTCTAAATGAATTACTCAACACCTGAAAATTCACCCCTTTATTAATTTTCCCTGGAAACTACCCTTCCACGTAAATTTATGTTGCGGAACTTACATATACAGGTACTTAAATAAGACGCATCAAAAATAAGTCATATATACCTGCCCCTCGTGATCAAAAATGTTCTCAAAGTGTAGAGACAACCTTAAATAACGTGAAAATAATTCAGAACTCTGAATTGATTACTTAATACTTGAAAATTCACCTTCTTTGATAACTTTCCCCGAAAACTAGCCTCTCACGTAAATTCAAGTAGCTAAACTTACGTATAATTATATAAAATGCATCAAAAATAATAATATTCAGAAAACACTGTTAGCGGAGATTTGTTGCTCTTTTTTTTTTGCTCTCCAATGACATATAATACGTGTTAGGAAAGACTTTTCTCTTTTTTGCTCTGCGGTGGCCAATTTTACATGCCACAAAAAAAACTATCCTTGAGTGAAACATATCAACATCTCGTAACTGAAAATTTGCTGAAAGTATGAAAACAAGTTCAAACAATATAAAGATGATTAAGACATTTACGTTGACTAATCCTTTGTTGGAAATTTATGCCTTCTATAATTTACCCGGTAAGTATTATTTAACGTATTAGTTGGACATAATTGAATTGAAAAATAACAGAACAATCTACAGACGTTTAAGAGCCCGAGACAATACTTTTCATGATCAGTGGGTACATCATTACAGGTTAGAATTTGTTATATACTAAATTTAGCTGCAAATATTTATTGAAGTAATAAAAATGTCGTTAATTATTATATTAAAGCTGAAACGGAATCTAAACTCTGAGATTTTCAGATTATTCAGCTATTCGAATAATAGATTTTCAATCTTTTTGCTCCAGGAAATGAAAGTACCGGATTTTTTCGCTAGTCGAATTCGAAATTCCAGATTACTTTACTACGCGATTTATGAATTTCCGATTTTATGCTTTTCGAAATTGAAGTAATAAATTTTTATGCTACTCAAATTCAAAGCTCAAAAATTATTCTGCTACACGAATGATATATTACAGTTTTTCCGCTCTTCGAAAATGAAGTATCGAGTTTGGATGCTACTCGAAATCACAGAACTGAATTGTTTGCTACTCTAATTCGAAGTTCTAGATTATTCTGCTACACAAATAATAGATTCCATTTTCTTTTGCTCTTCGAAAATAAGGTATCGGATTTTTTTGCTACTCGAAACTAAAGAAGTGGACTTTTTTGATACTTGAATTCGACGTTCCACATTAATCTGCTACGTGAATAACAGATTCCTGATTGTTGTGCTCCTCGAAAATAAAGTACAGGATTTTTTTGCTACTCGAGTTGGAAGTTTTAGGTTATTCTGCTACACGAAGAGCAAATTTGCTATTTTTTCGCTCCTCGAAATTAAAGAACCGGATTTTTCTGCTACTCGAATTTCAAGTTCTTAATTATTCTGCTACTTGAAAAATAGATTCCCGATTTTTATGCTCTTCGAAAGTAAAATTTCGAACATTTTTGCTACTCGAATGCCAAGTTGTAGATTATTCTGCTACTCGAATAATAGATTCTCGACTTTTTTTCTCCTCGAAATTAAAGTACCGAGTTTTTTTTGCTGCTCGAATTTAATGTTATAGGTTATTCTGCTACACGAATAAGAGATTCCCGATTTTTCGCTCTTTGAAATTAAAATACCAGATTCTTTTGCAACTCAAAATTAAAGTACTCAATAGATTCCCGATTCTTTTGCTTCTCCAAATTAAAGTACTAGTTTTTTTGCTGTTTGTATTTTAAGTTCTAGATTATTCTGCTACTCGAATAATAGATTTCCGATCTTTTTGCTCCTCGAAAATAAAGTACCGGATTTTTTGATACTCGAATTCGAGATTATTCTGCTACACGAATAATATATTTCTGATTTTTTTTGCTCCTCGAAAATAAAGTACTCAATTTTTTTGCTACTCGAATTCGATGTTGTCGGTTATTCTGTTACACGAATAACAGATTCCCGATTCTTTGCTCCTCGAAATTAAAGTACTGGACTTTTTTGCTACTTGAATTCGAAGTTCTAGATTATTCTGCTACTCGAATAATAGATTCCTGATTTTTTTGCTCTTCGAAATTAAAGTATTAGATATTTTGCTACTCGTATTTTAAGTTCTAGATTATTCTGCTACTCGAATAACAGATTTCCGATTTTCTTGCTCCTCGGAATTGAAGTACTGGATTTTTTCGTACTGGATTGATTTTGGATTTTTTGAAGAACCCCAAAAAACAACCCCTAGAACATTTCACGAACACTTGAAAGAACCTCAAATTATGTTTTCAACCCTATAATAATATTAAGCAGCCTCTAAAATCCACCCCTAGTAGTTTTCACGAAACAGGTCCAAGACACTCCATGTAAAACAACCAATACATTTTTAAATTAGGAGTCGTCACAAAATTCACCATCAGAAAACTCCGGATTATATTCTCAGTCCCATAATAATATTTTTTCAAAACCCCAAAATCGACCCCTAGCGCATTTTACGAAATAGCTCCGAAGTTACTCTAGGTGAAAAAGTGAATAAATTTCTGAATTGGAAATAGCAACAAAATTCACCTTTAGAAAACTCCAGCTCATGTTTTCAACAATATAATAATATTAAACAACCCCAAAAATCCATCTCTAGTACTTTTCATGAAATTCGTCCGAAGATTCACCATGTAAAACAGCCAATACATTTTTAAGATGAAAATATTTAGAAAATCCACATTCAGAAAACTTCAGATTATGTTCCCAACTCCATAATAATATTAAACAGCCTCCAAAATCCACCCCTAGTACATTTTACGAAATAGGTTCGAAGTTACTCCATGTAAAGCAGCAAATACATTTTTAAATTAAAAAATCCAGAAAATTCTCCTTCAGAAACCTCCAGGTCAAGCTTCCAACTCCATGATAATATTAAGCGGTCCCTACAATCCACCGCTACTAATTTTCACGAAACAGGTCCGAAGATTCAACATGTAAGACAGCTGATAAAATTTTAAATTGAAAATATTCAGAAAATTCACATTCAGAAAACTCCAAATTATGTTCTAAGTGCCATAATAATATGTTTTGAAAATGCACACCTAACACTAATAACATTTTTGGGGCATCGTAATCAGAAGTAGTGGGTCTTGTAGGACCCAACCGGCCTTACCAGGTAACAAATTGGACAAAACTGCAATAATTTATAAAAAACTGTCTGCATATATTAATATTATCTAATCCAAACTTTTGAAAAGTGTGAGTTATCATTAACTTAACATTAAAAGTGTGAGTTATTATTAATATATTATAATCACGAAATAGGTCTGAAGTTACTCCATGTAAACCAGCAAATAAATTTTCAAATTGAAAATAATCACAAAATTCACATTTAGAAAACTCCAGATTATGTGTCCAACCCCATAATAATATTAATAAGCCCCCAAAATCCATCGCTAGTACTTTTCACTCTGGACTAATTACAGTTTAAAAATGTATTGGCTGTTTCACATGAAGAATCTTCGGACCTGCTTTGTTAAAAGATCTAGGGGTGGATTTTGGGTGCTGATTAATATCATTATGGGGTCAGGAACATAACCTGGAGTTTTTTGAATGTGAATTTTTGTAAATATTTTTAATCTAAAGTTTATTGGATGTTTCACATGGAGAATCTTCGGATCTGTTTAGTGAAAAGTACTAGGCGTGGATTTTGAGGGCCACCTAATATTATCATAGGCTTCGGCACATAGTCTGGAATTTTCTGAATGTGAAATTTTTCGACTATTTTCAATTTAAAAATTCACTTGCTCTTTTGCAGAGAGTAAATTCTGAACTTTTTCGTGAAATGTACTAGGGGTTGATTTAAGGGACTGCTGAATATTATTATGGAGCCGTGAACATAACATGGAGTATTTTAAATGTGAATTTTGTAAATATTCTCAATATAAAAATTTATTGGCTGTTTTACATAGAAAATCTTCGAACCTCTTTCATTAAAAGTACTAGGAGTGGATTTTGGGTGCTTTTTAATATTATTATGAGACTAGGAACATAATTTGCATTTTCGTCAATGTGAATTTTGTGACTATTTTCAATTTTAAAACTTATTGACTGTTTTACATGAAGAATCTTCGCAACTGTTTCGTCAGAAGGGCTAGGCGTGGTTTTTTGGCGTTGTTGAAAAAGCACAACTGTTTTTGAGTACCAAAAAATCCAGTACTCTAATTTCGAGAAGCAAAAAAATCGGATTAGCAAATTAATGTAGAACTTCGAATTCAAGTATCAAAAAAGTCCACTTCTTTAGTTTCGAGTAGCAAAAAAATCCGATACCTTATTTTCGAAGAGCAAAAGAAAATGGAATCTATTTTTTGTGTAGCAGAATAATCTAGAACTTCGAATTAGAGTAGCAAACAATTCAGTTCTGTGATTACGAGTAGCATCCAAACTCGATACTTCATTTTCGAAGAGCGAAAAAACTGTAATATATTATTCGTGTAGCCGAATAGTTTTTGAACTTTGAATTCAAGTAGCAAAAAAATCAAGTACTTCAATTTCGAAAAGCATAAAATTGGAAATCCATTAATCGCGTAGCAAAGTAATCTGGAACTTCTAATTCGAATAGCAAAAAAATCCAGTACTTTAATTTCCTGGAGCAAAAAAATCGGGAATCTATTATTCGAGTAGCTGAATAATCTGGAACTTTCGGATTTGAATTTCGTTTCAAATTCAATAGAATACTTAACGATAATTTCATCATTTGAATTAATATTTGCAGCTAAATTTAGTATATAAAAAATTCTTACCTGTAATGATGACAAACTGGTGATGAAAAGTATTGTCCAGGGCACTTAAATGTCTTAAATGTCACCTTAATTTTTAAATTGTACAGTTATTTTCCAAATAAATTAATTTCAACTGATACATTAATTAATACTAACGGGGTAAATCATAGAAGGCATCAATTTCCATCATGGAATTAGTCAACGTAAAGGTCTTAATCATCTTTATATTGTTTGAACTTTTTTTCATACTTTCAGAAAATTTTCAGTTACGAAATGTTAATATGTGTTACTAGAAATTATCATTTTTTATGCGTTTTATATAAGTATATGTAGGTTCCGCTACATACATTTACGTGGAAGGGTAGTTTCCGGCAGAAATTATTAGAGGGGTGAATTTTCCAGTGTTAAGTAATTCATTTAGAGTTCTGAATCATCTTTACGTTGCATTAGGTTGTTTTTACACGTTTAGAACATTTTTAATCACGAGGGGTAGGCAGGTATGACTTAGGGGTAGTTTTTGGGACGCCTATTATATGTCATCGAAGAGCAAAAAAAGAGCAAAAAATCCTTGCTAACAGTATTTTCTGAAATCATCACTTTGATGCGTTTTAAGTAAGTACTATATATGCAAGTTCCGCTACATACATTTACGTGGAAGGGATGTTTTCGGAGGAAATAATAAAATGGGTGAATTTTCAAGTGTTCAATAATCAATTTAGAGTTCTGAATCATCTGTACGTTGTTCAATGTTGTTTTTACACTTTTAGAACATTTTTAATCACGAGGGGCAGGTATGTATAACTTAGGGGTAGTTTTTTGGGACATGTATTATATATTCATCGAAGAGCAAAAAAAGAGCTAAGATATCTTCGCTAACAGTGTTTTTCGAATATTATTATTTTTGATGCGTTTTATATGAGTATATATAAGTTTCGCCACATAAATTTACGTGAAAGGGTAGTTTTCGGGAGAAATTATAAAAGGGGAAATTTTCAAGTGTTAAGTAATTAATACAGAGTTCTAAATGATCTTCACATTGTTTAAGGTTGTTTTTACACTTTTAGAACATTTTTGATCATCGCAGAGAAAAAAAAGAGCGAAAATATCTCCGCTAACAGTACTTCCCGAATATTATTTTTGATGCGTTTTATATAAGTATATGTAAGTTCCGCCACATAAATTTACGTGAGAGGGTAGTTTTCTGAAAAATTGCAAAAGGGGAACTTTTCAAGTGGTAAGTAATTAATATAGAGTTCTGAATCATCTGTACGTTAAGGTTGTTTCTACACTTTTAGAACGTTTTTTATCACGCGGGGAGGTACGTATGACTTAGGGGTAGTTTTTTCGGACCCGTGTCATATGGCATCAGAGAGCAAAAAAAGGAAAAAATCTCCCTCAATTGTTTATTTCATTACAATAATTTTTAGTGAGTTCTCATGAGTGGCAGCGCTGGGTGGACGTCGTGCTAGCGTCGCCACACCCTTATCTTGGAAGCTTGGAGAGCAAAAAAATTTTTTCCAGGATAAAGTTTGCGAAAAAAAGCAAAAAAATATGGCGTTTTCCATTTTTCATTTTGCCTTGGTAGCGGCGCTGTGTCGTCGGGCCTCGCTTGAATAAAATTGTAGTTGAATCAATAGGGTCAGAAATAAAAGAAACTATTTTTCATATATTTATTTGATTGAGTGTTATCTTTTTTTCATTTCGAAATATAATTTTGGGTGTGAAATTTAATTACAATGTTGAGAGCACGTGATGGATCATTAGACATTATTATTGCATTACGAATTGGCTGCATGTAGTCGCCCAGAAAAATTGAGTGATTTGGGAAAGAGTATGGATCAGTCGTCCCGGATTTTCGAGACGATTAGACACTTCCTTAAGAAATATAAAACATTCAGTGTAATTACTATCTAGAAATAGCTTTTAGTAGGTGAGAGTAAGAAAAAACAATTGTTTATAATGTTTTAAACAAATTAATGAACATTTCTTAATGGTAATGAACAAAAGTAATTTTTTGTGATTTGCAATGATTAGTTGTTTGAAATGCACAGTTCTTATATAGAATATGAGAGAAATGTACGCCTAATTATGATTATTTTGAAATATCTGCTGCTTGGAAGCATTATTTAAACCATTTTTATAAGCAAATACATAGTTTTCGTATGTCAGAATGAATAGGCTCCATTTTTTTTTTGCAGAATCGACCAAAAATGTATTGCCAATGACTCCTTGCTGTCATTTTTTTCGAATTGACAACAACTGGTAATTATTTAAACAATATTTATAAACAAATTCACATTTTTAACATTATTCCACGAATAGGGCCAATTTTTTTCGCGAAACCTACCATTTTCTTTGCGAAATCAACTGAAAATGTATTTTCAATGACTCTTTGCTATGATACTTTACCAACGGAAAAGAAAAGTTAATTATTTGAACAATTTTTATAAACAAATGTACATTTTGGTCACTCTTGCAGGAATAGGCTTATTTTCTTCGTGGAGTAAGCTAGGAATGTCTTACCAATGACTCCTTCTTGCCTTCCCGCGTGAAAAAGTTTGCATGGCTCAAGCATGGCTCAAGCGTGGCAAAATACTTGAAAATATGTGGCTAAAGCATGGGTCACGGCTCAATGGTACCTGGCTAAAGCGTTGCTCCTGTCCGTCTCCCATGCTTAGGCCACACTAAACAGAAATGAATATTCTTAAGAATATGAAACTGTTAGAGAACATTAGCCAGCGTTGAAAATTAAAATCTTAACTTTGTCAATAGCCGACACATCTCTAAATGGTAAGTCCACTACCCGGGTGCACCAGAACGTGCAGCAGGTCGTTCAAGGCGTCATCTACAAGAGCTTTTTTAAAATTTAAATTGCTTCAACAGCCAAAATAACTACCAATGGTGAGTCGACGATCTAGGTGCACCGGATCGCGCACCATGTAGTTTAGCACGTATTCTACGAGAACTTTTTCAAAATTTAAATTGTTCCAATAGCCAAAATAACTGCCAATGGTCAGTCGAGGATCCGGGTGCACTAGGTCGCGCACCACGTACTTTAGC